>MQTX01000055.1:579341-614725 GCA_009735665.1 Angiostrongylus cantonensis
GACCTACACGATATAGGCAACTATCGCCCAATCTGCTTGCTGTCTGTCGTCTACAAACTTTTCACTCGAGTCATCCTAAACAGGATTGACAGAACACTGGACGAAGGACAGCCGTGCGAGCAAGCAGGGTTTCGGAAAGGATTTAGTACGATGGACCACATTCGCACGTTAACAAGGCTCATTGAAGCATCGCGAGAATATAAAAGATCGCTCTGTCTCACCTTCATAGACTTACAAAAGACCTTTGACTCATTTGAGATAGAAGCAGTCATAGAAGCCCTTGGTAGTCAAGAAGTCCCTACTCAGTACATAAAGATTCTTCGTGAGCTGTACAAAAATTTCACAACCAAGATTTCATCACTCTACAACGATATTAACGTTGACGTCAAAAGAAGAGTTAGGCAAGGTGATACAATCTCGCCAAAATTATTTACGGCCACCCTCCAGAACGTCATGCGAACATTGGAATGGGATAATATGGGAGTGAAAATCCATGGTCGGCAGATACATCACCTTCGCTTTGCTGATGATATCGTTCTTATAACACCAGACATTAGCCAAGCGGAACGTATGCTTGCGGTCTTTGATAAAGCGTGTGGAAAGATTGGTCTTCGACTAAATCTCATGAAAGCGATGTTCATGAAGAACGGATTGGTTTTGTTTGCCCCATTCACGCTCAACGGAACGAATATCTCCGAATCCTCCAGTTATGTCTATCTAGGTCGGGAAATCAATATGATGAACGACTTAGCTCCACAGCTGAACAGTAGGAAACGAGCGGCTTGGGGAGCTTTCAAGAGCATCGAGGATGTAGTTGAAGGGAACAAAGAGCACTCGACTCCGTGCCCACCTTTTGGACTCAACGGTTCTTCCTGCACTAACGTATACGTCAGAAACCTGATCGCTGCGTAAGCAGGATGAAAGATCACTCAGCGTTATCGAACACGCAGTCGAAAGGACGATGCTAGGAGTATCCCGTTTCACACAAGCAAGAGATGGGATCCGAAGCTTGGACCTGCGTCGACGATCAAAACTCAAAGATGCTGTTCTGTACGCCAAACAGTCGAAGATAAGGTGGGCCTCACACGTAAGGCGTATGAATGATAACCGATGGACAAGAGCCGTCGGTGACTGGATTACTCGGGATAGACGTACTGCAGGAAGACCATCGACCCGATGGTCAGAGTTCTTCACGAAGAACCTGGAAGAAGGATATGATGCTCGACGAGTCCCTAGAGCGAAAAGAACCCACTGGGCTACTCTTGCACGCAACAGGAAAACATGGAGGATTTACTGGCGCTCGTTCGAGTCACTCGACGATCAATGGGACTAAAGGTGATACAGGTGATGTAAAATTAGATTTAAAATATTCTTAGCATTACGAAGACAATGAAATAACTAGGTGAAATAAGTGTTCACAACCTTTTTTTTTCTCAAATTTTGTCAATAGTTCAGAGTTGCTGGTCAACAGAAGCGATTTTACTGACCCGACAAGTCCATTCACTGACCCGCTTCATTGGTTGACCAATGTGGTCCTTGCTCTGTTGGTCAGGAGAGTCATCGTAGATCGATTCATCCTGAATTTGGCCAAATTAAACCGGAAGCATATTTGTTGCAAGTTCCCACTATACAGTTCCCTCACTACAAATTTTTTCAAATAATTCGTCAAAGTTTGAGAAGTTTTACAAACCAAGTCGTTACTAGTCGAACTTGGCGTGCTCTCCTTCATCGAATCTGAGGTGTTCTCAATCGTATCGAATTCAGCCTCCAGTTCCTCACGTTTCATCTGAAGTTCACTGTTGATCTCAGAAAAACAAATGAAACACTTTGATGAAGTTTCGTTATAACCTTTATTAAACACATTCATTTAACATTCATTGCCGTGATTTCCATAAATTTTTATCACAAGTGAGTCAACTGAATAAATTGAATACAGTCACCAAACCATTCAGCAGAACAACGCACCGAAAAAAACAACATCTGCATACCTCCGATCTCTTGTCGTCATTATCCAACCACCAGAATGGCTTCCGCCGATGCTGCCAACCTGGGAAGCAGTCCTCATTCAACTGATCGATTTCCTTCCTAAACATTCAATAAGTGACGGGGTAAAGTGTTAGAAATCGAAACGGTTTTAAAAAAAGGTACGATAGGGACCAGTAAATTGTGCAAATGGAAAAAAAACAGCCTAATAAAATCGATTTGCCATCCGTAGAGAACATTCTACACTTCGAAAGATGTTCACAATGTTGACTTTTTATTTACTGGCTTTTATAAGTTTCCACGTCAGCTATTATTTGTGAAACAACTACAATGATGATAAGATATTTGCAAAACTCCGGACCGCAGGTGTCTGCTGTTACCGCATTATTACCCTTTCAGGAGGCTAACGCGTTCACCACCACACCATGCCGGTCCTTAGTTTCGCCTGTCTCCCAGCTAGTTCTATCGATCAGTGCCATCGCCATAAAAATTGTAGGGGCAGGAAATAAAAAGTAAACATTTTGAATCTCAACTATAGCTTCAATTTAACTGGGTTCGATGCGGATTTTGGCTCCCCAGATCAATCCCGGTGACGGGTGATTACTGATGGCAGTGACCGATAGAACTAGCTGAGAGACAGGCGTAACGAAGGACCCGCATGGTGTAGTGGTGAACGCGTTACTCCCCGTAAAGGACAATAGCGCGTTCTTTACCCTACTGCAGACACCTGCGGTCCGGAGTTTTGCAAATATCTCAGCATCGCTGTGATGTTAACAATGTCAACCTTCATTTACTCTCTACTATTACTTTTTACGGGTTAACAATGTCAACCTTCATTTACTCTCTACTATTACTTTTTACAGGAGGGTATCACCTGTATCACTTGTAGTCCCGTTGATCGTCGAGTGACTCGAGCGGGCGCCAGTGAGTCTTCCATTTTTCCCTGTCGCGTGCAAGAATAACCCAGTAGGTTCTGCTAGCTCTTGGGACTCGTCGAGCATCATACCTTTGTTCTACGCTCTTCGTGAAGAACTCCGACCATCATCGGGTCGGTGGTCTTCGTGCAGTACGCTTGACATCCCGAGGAATCCAGTCACTAACGGCTCTTGTCCATCGGTTGTCATTTCTTTCACGAGAGGGTACGATGTGAAATACAGCCACAATGATGCTGAGATATTTGCAGAACGTCAACCCCAAGCCAGATCGAACCACGATTAACCTTTCCGGGCGCGTGTTGCACAGTGCATCACTAGCTGAGAGGAAAGCAAAACAAGGGTCTCAGTGGTGCAGTGTGCAACACGCGAGCCCCCGGAAAAGGTAGTCATGGTTTGGTCTGGCTTAGGGTCCACGTTCTGTAAATGTCTCAGCATCAATTATCGCCTTCTTTCTCAGCAATCGCGAGATTGTTAAACACCATACGTTTACTTCAGTACACGCATACAACACAATTGTAGGTGGCGTTTCGGTTGTGTCACCTTCTTAAGTGCCGTTTTTACGTGCCTTCCACTGAGGAAGGGCAGCTGATCAGCGTCGCATATGCTTGACGACACGTCAGCAACGATTGTGTTGTATGTGTGCTGTTATATGGAAGTAAACGTATGATGTTTAACAACCGCGAGGTTGCGATTGCTAAGACAGAAAACGACGAATTTATAATCCAATGCCGAGGTTGGTAAAAAGTCGATCCTAGGACATGTCTCAGCATCATTGTAATGTTCACAATGTTTAAAAACCGAACAATTGCTGATCAGGAAGCTAACGATCAACGAATGCAGACGAAGTAATTCCTGTTTGGTCATGAATAACAAAGAGGGATAACTCTTGCCTGTATTCATTCTCGTGAGAGATCGGTTCCAGTTCCTTGTCATCTTTATGCATCCACTTTATATGCCATTTGACTCTAAAATTGGTATTTCAAAGGTTTAATCTTCCAGTAAGGTTGATGGAGCAGCACAAAAACACATACTGGTTGACTAGGAATAAGCGATGTCCTCACCTATGCACATCATAATTTGACGCAAAACTACATAACGGACACTCGAATATACGTGTTCGCTGTAGATGCCTGTGATAAACATGACGCTGACGGTCAGATTGAGCAACCTACAAATGACAAAAATAAGGTATAACTGTACTCTCGAATTACTACGGAAAACTTTTAGTTCTTAACAATGACTGGGTAATTCACGATAATTTTCTGACCCTTTATTTGGTTGGGATTCTAACGGCCCACTCATGTGGATCGAGCTAATGGCCAGTACAAGTTGGTATCCTTTCATAGGAAGTGTGCCAAAAAATTAGGGGTCAAATGAATGTTGCAGCCACACGCATGCAGGGATCGTTCGTTTGTGGTTGGTTGGAAAGATTTTCTTCTCTGGAGTTCTGAGAGTACCGTATTAACGAGTTCTTAGGTCAGAGCCACAATTAATTGCTATCCATTACCAATCGCAAACGCCTTTTTCCTCGTCATTGGGAAATATGCGCTTAATCCAAAATGCGGCTCAAGATGTAGATGTCGAATTCGTTGTCAGCTTGGGTTCCCTACCGAGAGCAGAATATCCGTTGTATATCCACATTATACGACTACGACTATTATGGACAAAATTGCACCAAAATTGGCAGAGAGAAAGTGATTAAACTATATTGCTGAAACGAAGCAAATTCACATGAGTACATAAGTCTAGGAAATCCCTAAGAAAATATAACAGCATAAACCTGTGTGCCACAAATCTTGCAATTGTGCCGCTCCCTCGGGCGTGTACTCTCTTTTGGCCGAACAAGCTTCATTGGACGGTTAGGAAAGCACCGATTTTGTAGATCTCGAATCTCATCCGCATATCGTTCCAGATTACTTAGCGGTTGCGCGTCTGGACAATCGGGATGTACCTGTAGTAGCAAGGATTTCTTGGGAAAACTGCAGTAAAACTTGCTCCTGCCTAAAAAGAAAAACCGAGTAATAAAATGATAGACCTAAGGATTTATAATGGAATATGCCAATTCATTCTATGGTTTCAATAGATAAAAATTATTGGTGGTAAATCAATAGAGAAAGGAAACCCAAATATGCAATAAAATAAAATCCTTGCGTAAAACAAAATAAAAAGTTTTCCGAGTATCCGTAGAACAGCAGACCTAATGGCTGAAAAATTAAACAAAGAAACAAAGCGGTAGCGATTTTTAAGCACAGCTCTTTAATATTCCTGTTATATTATCACTGTCCACCCAGCGAGAGGCCAATCCGCCCAGCTGTGCTTCCCAAGAAGAGAAGGAGCCCGAACCAGTACCATTGTCAGGTATCACCACTGTCCTGATATCAAACAGTCGCATGGTGGCGAATTTCCCACTGATCCACAATGGCTGCGATTGACTAGGGTGCTGATGGTCTGAGGAAGACTTCGCCTAAGATGATTTCCGGACTCCAGGGAAATACAAAGGATAAAGCAGAAAATCTCCTGAGAATAGAATTTATGCTAGGATCTGCACAATCAGTGAAGACAAGCCATCCGCGTAACCAAGTACTACCACACTACTCACCTTGTGTATATGCTTCATTACGGTACATGCCTCGTAGCTGCCGAACCCTTCACAAATCGGACATTCGTACAATGGTTTTTTCAAATGCTTCTGAGCGATATGTCGACCAGGATACCTAAGATTTCTCAATTAACAAAACTGTGAAAACAAAAGGCGATAATTATACCTACCGGCTTTCTTCCCAACATAGGTGGCACGTTCTGTCATCTACATGCAATCCTTCAGGCGCCGGTGTTCGTGGCTCTGAGTCATCTCGATCTTCATCACGGATTATCGAGTCCCTTGGTTCCCGACGAAGGATTGCTTCCTAAACCTCAAAACATTTAGTGCTACTCTTCACCGCTTACAAATTTCAAAACATTACCATCACCCTTGCCTTCAGCAACCACTTATATAGAAAATCTTTTAAGAGAACCAATTCATGTGCTCTGCTAAAGCACCAAGTTCCTTCCGAATAAGGAACCTGATCGATAGAGCCGTCGTGGAAAATGTGTTCAGATCGTAAGACATAATTTTCCTAAGAAAAAAAATCGAACTGAAAACAAAATAAACACCCGAATCATGGCGGTTACGTCGTCGCTTTCGACCTTAAAATCCTTAACGTTTCTTAGAAAACGCGAATTGGTCATTCGGTTCTTCACTGTGGTGGTTTTTGTCGCTGCTGGTGCCGTTATAGAATTCTCGTCTGCAGACCACCATTGGGGTCGTTTTTGCTTCCAATCAGGGAAACATCGCTTGTTCCACATCTAAACCATTAAAACACGACAACTGTGAATATGAAACAACCTGATAATGAAGGCAAATTTAAAAAAATCACACAATGCCCAGAACATCTTCACCTACCAGTATGAGCGCCTTATGCTTCTCCTCGTTACTGATTGGTTCGACACCTCGCCCATGCTGACTGGTACAGTGTTTCTTCGCTTCCCACACCGAATTAGAATTTAAATAGTCACATTCAGGACATCTACAAGTAGCAGGCTTCCATTATCACGCGTCTTACTACAACTCTAGACCTATCTTGAACGTGTTACACATTTCCATGGATGACTTCGTAGTACGCCAGTGAAACGTTTAAAAAGTTTATAGGATACGGTTTAACTTAACATGCTAGAAATAAGCCCCTTCGTGCCCCAAGACAGCCTGATAGGATGCTATCAATGGAAATATTCATCTCTCAAAACTGAGTGAGCTAGCCGTGGGTACTCTCTTGCCAAAAATAATAGGAACAAAATTACGATATGAAAAATTACTTCCTATGCACATATATAAAACAGTTCGATTGGTTTTTGCCCTAAACAATACATAATAAAAGATGCTTACTGATACATATCCTCCTTCCTCACGTGCACCATGAACACATGCCGTTGTCTTGCAGTGTTACAGACCTCCACTCTGCACACCTAAACCCCGAAATCAATGCAAAGTCACATCTTTCGTTGCTTGTCATAATTCCACTGAACGAGTATATGTAAGAACTTTCGTTTTTTTTTTAAAAATTCACATGACCAGTAATCGCATGTAGCGCAGTGGTCAGAGGCGCCATGCAATACACGTTCGATTCCGTTCCCTGGCTCGCCAAGCCTTACATCCTTCTACGTTGGGCTAATTGGTATCAAGCCTATCTGGGAGGATAGCAGCAATGACTCGATATATTGATAGACCACCACGAGTCATTGTATAGGCCAGATATTCATTTATTAACCTCTGAGGATGCTTAAGGAAGTCGAATGCATGGCGCATCCCTCAGGGATTGATGAACGCCGACAGCCTTAACCTTTATCGTTTATGATCTTTCACCACATCTATTGCGCAGATCCCAGCACTTCTCGCACTCAACTCGTTTTCCTCGCATTCATCGTCCACCAAGGCCTTTGAACTTTCGCTTGTCGTTTCGGCTGCTGCTAGAGGAATTCATCTTTCTTATGAATGACGTAGAATGCTGGTCAAGTCGATTCGCCATGCAATTTTGGAGATAGCCGAGCGAAGGTGTTCCCGCATGGATTGAACGAAATCGCTGGGTAGGGAGTCGAACCAGCAACCTAATTCTTGACGGCGTTCGGCACAGATCTATCTCTGAGAGCAATAACCACACAAAGCACAATAAAGGTGAACAGATGCACATTTGACTGAAACAGCGACTTTAGGGGACCAATCAAAATATCCCACCAATGCTGCAAATTGCAAAAATGATGCAAAATCCACCCAGTCAGATCTAATTCCTGCCATTTCCGCAAGAATGAGGGTTTGGTCAGCCCTGGTAGATCGCATCAATGAATGCGTGTGTATGGTTTTCTCTATCCACTGATCTAATACGCCCTCATGGATAAGGGTGTGAACTTTTATGAGAAGAAAACTTACCACACATGTTACTTTATTCTTAGCTTTACTATCAACCAGCCCGCTGGCGCAAGCTACGTCCTCCCCATTCTCGAAAAACATTGACGTATCAAATGCGCCTGACTCATTGTTAACCTAAAATAAACTTGAATATAAGAAGAAATGGAATCCGTTTGTCGTTCGTTTAAGACTTTCAGACCAAAGCTGGTTTTTAGCGAACTCTTGGAAATTTTTCACTGAAATTGAGAATTTGAAGAATTTGATCGACTTATAGAATAGGCTTTGTTTTATCAATGTAAGAGCAAGTGCGATTGTCCAGAACTCTTATTTGGTTTTTAAAATTGTTCAGAATCAGAATTTCCAAAAGAAATTAAAGATAAATTTAAATTTTTAAAATTCCAGACGAAGCCCCAGTAGCTACTACGTCTTAATGGAACAAATACCAACAACTATTGTGAATTTAATGCCTTCACTTATAAAATAAGAGTTTCGAAGAAAAAAAGGATGAAATTCGTTCTCCAGCTCTAAAAAATCAAAACTTCATTGTGACAAAACAATGGAGCTTTTACCTTTACCCAAAATTCTCTAAATTCTAGTAGTTCTTGTTGAAATTAGTGGAATTCAATTTGAGCCGAGATATATTGGTTTAAAGTTGAAAGTTGCCGCAAGTTTCGCGTCGTGTGCGTGGAAATCAACACACGTCGGACACTAAAAGGACAATAAATAAAGGATAAAGCTCTCGGCGTTGATCAATCCCTGAGGGATACGCCATGCACTCGACTTCACTGAGCATCGTCTGGGTGTGATTGAATGCATGCACAATACTCGCGGTGGCCTACCGATGTAACGAACCAGTGCTGCTATCCTCCAAGACAAATCTGGTACCAATTTACAGATCCCGGAGGGATGGAAGGCTTGGTGGGCCATGACGCTGGGATCGATTCCAAATGTGTGTTACAGGGCGCCTCCGACCACTGCACCACACGCACCCCACGTCTAAGTTTCAAAAGTATTGTTATACGGAAACAAAGAAAATATAATGTAACGTCAATTTATACTATTGCGTCGTTTGCTAACGGATTTTAGAACCTTACAAAAACTTGTTAAAAATTCCCTCCACAGAAAAGCAACAACATTAGAAAAGTTTGTGGACAAACTACTTATGTAGTTTCCGTTACATCGGAAGAGTTTTCCAGGTTGTCTCCTACTACAAGTACTTTGTTGGAATCAGTTCTTCATTTGAAGAAACTACTTAGCAAAAAGTTGAGTATGGGAGGATTTTTTGACCGTTGGTGGCAAACTAACACAAAAAGGCGAATAGAAAGAAAAAGAAAACCATCTAAACCACCTCGATGTGATGGCCGTCCTGCCAACCCATTCTGCGCTTAGCAACTGCACCGTCATACGACACGGCACTTCTTTTCCTATTAGATCTCTGGAAATAAACCAGAAATGTAAAAACCACTAAAGACATATGTTAAACCTTAACCATTTACATGTAAAAGCCAATATTGCCATTAACTGGAGGAAAATCAGTAACACACTGATGTCCGTGAGAAATTTCCATTTGATTAACAGAGCATTCGAGGATTTAAGGACTTGAGAGACTTGTAGATGGCTATGTTCGCTTACGATATAGGTACATGAAGTCGTGGTCTTTTTTTTAACGTGGTCTTTTTATTTTAAAGAGTTTCATCCAAAGTTATAGAAAATTAATAAAGAAATTTTTGTAGGAGGGAAATCTAACTGGAATCTAACAGTCAACAAATCCATTGACTACAAATTCGTTGATTAAGGAAAAAGCTTCGAGAATGAATAACGAAAACATGCGGTTCGACGGTTCCAGAAGACAATCTTGATTATATTTAATTATTTTCTTGAGCGAGTGGCATAGCAGTGTTAAGTAATGCTGTCAACCAGGAAGCAAAGGTGTAGCTCCCCAACGCTCTCCTCCAATCGACGTTAGGACGCCTTAGCTATCCCCAAGACTGCGTGGAGAATTAACTTGACCAGCATTCTATGACATAACTAAAGAAGACGAAATCCTCAAGCTGCAGCTGGAACAACGCGCGAAATGCTCGAAGACCACTGTGGACGGTGAATGCAAGGAAAAAACAAATCGAGTACAAAAAGTGCTGGGTTCCGCACACAGAGATGATGAGCGGTCATATAAAATAAGCGCAAAATAACAAATTCATGAGTCGACATTAGTATTGTGCTGTTCTCTAAACCAACTCGTTTCTTCGCGTCCGTAATCCACGAAGGTCTACGCATTTGCATATGGCTACTGGCTGGAAATTTCGATCTTCTTTATGAACGTCGTTGAATGCTGGCTGAGTTAATTTCCTCTGAAATCCTATAATAGCTGTGCTAGTACGCTCTTAGACCTTCAAGAGAGGCAGTCACCAACCGTTATGGATCGCAGGATGCTTGACGGGGAAGTTTTTCACCAGTTTCCGAGTCCAGAAGATTGAGAAGTTTGGTTGACTGCGGATGGGCTTCAACCAGGCTCCATACGTGTGTCTTGACCAACCAAACTTTGCGATTTTTTGGCTAAGGCTTGTAGATTCTACTGAATTCATTTCACTCCATAATGATCACCATGATGGTTCGATGTGTGCTTAAAGTTTTAGGTACAAATCAATTTTGGCTATGTGTGATCCCATTGGAAACACAGCCTTTTCTTCTGCACTCATGAGAACCATGTACTTCTTCACAATCTTTCTTTTCTTACTGCAATGCCTCCAAAACTACTTAATGCGTCGTTCAGTCACACCTCAACGGATTTTACTAAGTGAAGAGGAAAGAAGTAGAATCTACAGATCCTTGCCAGCAACATAAATATGCTCATTCTGGCAAGACATCATGATTTCTACGCCTATTCCTTTTGTTTTGGGATGTACTTCGAGGAACTAAGCAATTGAACAAGCAAGCTTTAGTACGGTCGGACATGATGCTGGCCTCGCATGCATGGTTGAACTTTGTGGTAGTTATTCATGCGTTAAAAGTTTTAAGAATTGAAAGTTTCTAGTTTGTCAAAAATTCGAATTTTTAAGAATTTTGAAAATAAAATACAACACAGAAAAAGTGTAGCGCAGTGGTTGGAGGTGACCTGCGATACACAGGTGTCTTCTGGTTCGATCTCCCCCTTGCTTATCGAGACCTCGGTCTCTCCCAGGTTCCCCTACTGCTACTAGACTTGTGTAGGAGAGCAGCAGCAGTAAGACCTGATACATCGGTAAGTGACTACCAGTCATTGCCTGGGCCAGATATGCATCTAACCATTTCCAATGATGCTTGATGAAGTCGAGTCCATGGTGTACCATTCAGGGATTGATCAATGCCAAAAGCTTTATTCATCCTCCATTCTTATGGAAAAGATAATATGCAGTTTTAGAAAAATAGATCAGTCTGTTTAAGAAATGTTTCAAGTTCTCAACTCCTTAAGTGTACTAATTATTGAGAAATAATGGACAGCTGCCGAAAAAACAGCGCAGTCACAAATGAATTAAGGAGTTATGCCAAGCAGACGCTGCACGAAGAACCTCCACCTACGAAAAATGGTCCGGAAATGTATTGAAGCGTTACCTCTTTACAAAGAAAAACACTGAAAAAATAACTCATGAACGTCTTTAGTGTTTCTAATATGAACAGACCGTATGGCCATTTATAGTGTTGCTATTCATCAGCGGATTACTATTCGCGATGAAAGCCGAAAGGACAGCGGCGAAATCAAGTGGATCAGCTGGCAGCGACTCGTCGTTACTCGAGTCATCGTCCGGACTAGTGTCCTAAAATAGAGGAAAGATGATCTGTTGACTCAGTAGCTGAAGCAATACTTGCAAAAGCGTAAAGTGCTAATGAGCTGAAACATGGCGAAAAACTTGAACAGAAACATATAATGGATAAAAAAAATGTTGTTAACATCATGTGCGAGATCAATGGGACCACTTTCAGATGGCTTCAGCTGTTCTTTCTTAAAAAAACATTAATAGCCTAAAGCATTTCAATAAAGGATAAAGGATAAAGCTCTCGGCGTTGGTCAATCCCTGAGGGATGCGCCACGCATTCGACTTCACTAAGTATCGTTGGAGGTGATTGAATGCATATCTGGCCTTTACAATGACTCGCGGTGGCCTGCCAATGTATCGAGCCAGTGCTGCTATCCTCCCAGACGTCTGGTACCAATTTTCCGACCCCGGAGGGATGGAAGGCTTGGTTGGCCATGGGCGCATTCCACGTGTGCGTGGCAGTTGCGCCTCCAACTGCGCCACACGCGCCCCTAAGCACATCGTACATCGTACATTGTTCCCTGAAGTACTTCAATATGTGACATTTTTCAAACCTCTCCCTTTCTACTTGTTGATCACTGGCTGGAAAAGTGTGACTCTCACTCAACGGAAAGAGCTCAATCATTTTTCACTATACTCACTGTTCCAAGTTGGAAAGTGAGTGCAACTTTTGAACAGAATAGTGCACAACAAGTCCGGATTATGTTGTACTATTTGGTAACTAATCCACTTGTTAAAAATACGACTTTTAGCTAAAGACCACCAAAGTGTTTGAACAGCCTTCGACACATGGAACAAATGCGGATGCCATCTCTCTACATTACTCCATTCCGCAAGTAACAATGGCGTGTATGTCGAAGAATGAACTTAAAGGTATGGAGCATCAAGCGACTACCCTTCTTTTGGATATAAGGGTCTTGGAGGATCAAATTGATTCCGGGTAACATGGCAACCCTCAGAAATGCCTGAATATTCACCTGACTATGGAAAACCTGTTATATGCCCAAACCGGAACCTTCTAAGCTTTCTAGCGTATCGATGGTACTACAGCACTCAGCTTCCTGATTAGATCCCTGATGCTATCTCAAGTGTGCAGAAATTGAAATATGTTGTACGTTAACTCTATGTATGTTAACTCATGGGTATCTAGCTTAGGCTTAGGTCTAAGCTAGATAGCCATGCCCACTCATCCACCCTAAGACGATACCCACCCACCCTTAGGCTTAGGATTAGGCCTAAGCTAGATACCCATGTATGTTAACTCTATGTTAACTACGGAGAAAAAAACAAACTTTTTGACGATGTCGACAACTTCAAAAGCTGAACCAAAAGCTAAGTCCTGACTTCCGACGAAACCAAACAACTACGGGAGGCACCAAATGTGGTGCTCAGTTACTTCAAGGTGCTTACATCGGTAATAGTCGAAAGATCCAAATAAAGAGCACTACTACAAAAACAGTGTAGTTGAAATGAAAGGCGGTTCATTGACTAGTGATTGGAGATTGTTCACATGGTCAGCATTACATGTGAAAAAGGAGCTCTTCTTCCTGAAATGAGAACAAAGGTGTTGTTCTCATCGCTAATTAGCCCTTGCTCTAGATGACTTCATTGCTATTTGTACCATGTCATTATTCCCTGAAGAAGCAGTACTTCGTAGGTCAGAGTACTATTGTATTCAAACACTTGCTCACTACACGTATGTTTCTTCAGAGGAACATTAATTGTTTGAAGAGTGGAAACAACAAAATAATTTACAGTAACGGTTAATGTCATATGAAGTTACTTCAGTGCTTTTGTAGTCAGTTTTATAATGAAAGAAGGAACTTATTTTATACGTACCCAACAAATAACGCTGTAAATAAGCGGCTCAAAGGACCCGAGACTATGTCGTGAATTGTTAAATAATGACAACCTACAGCCTACCAGATACTCTCAAGAGAATTAAGTCAAACGCATATCACGATTTCTCACACCTTAATAAACTCACCCCAATATTCGATAAATGATCTCTTTCCTGATCTCGGTGATTAAGAAAGGCACTTAGAGATTTCGAGTCTATCAACAACATTTTCAAGCCTTCTTCTATAAATTTACTTCTTCTCCTAGCACATTTTAAAATTTAGAGTTTTCCTTTAAAATTTTCATGTGGAAGTTTCTGGAAAGCGAAGCCGTCAAATATTTATAGCACAAAGAGGTTTCCTCATAATGCAAATGGGAACCCTCTTGCCACGCAACATTAGTAATGCTACATTGCATTCAATATCAACAACAAAGTTCACCATCGATTTGGCTCTCATACATATCGCTACCACAGATCTAACTAGTATCAGTTAGAATGCATTCAATAAGGATGATCTACAGAGAGGTAAAATGTAAATGTAAATAAATTTTTTTGATAGTATTTACCAACACTTTCGAATATTCGAGTAAATTAAATGAAGGTGATGTCCATGTTCATCAGATTCTCAATAAATGTCAGAATTCGTTCGGGGTTACAGATCCATCCAGGACTGCGCATCGCATAGTCGGCAACTCCCTACTCGACCTATAGTCAACAACCGGCGCTGATCGACCTCGCACGTCGACGAGGCCATTCCAAGCAACCGGACTGATGAGGAACGCTGGCCAGCAGCAGACCTAGACCCGGATAGAATTTGGCCATTAAGAGACAGCTGTTCGCCTTGGACAGCAGTCAGGGAACGGCCACCACACATCACATAGCCACGACGATCACCTCATCCTTGGTACATTTGTGCCGGGTGTCAGAGACGAAGAGATGTAAAAGAAAAGTGACAGCTACAGAAGTTACCGTTATTATGGGACTTACGGGAGTTGAAGGACCATGAGGAGAACGTGGTTATTAATGATACAAAGATTTTCAATAATCACTTGGCAATGCCTTAAAATGAAGATGATAGCCATACAGTACAAGAATAGTACGAGAACAAGATTGCTTATTGAATGAATTTCCATTCACGACGAAGACTAACTCTGTGCCCGAGAAGTCAGTTGACCCTCAAAGATTCATGCAAATTCAATTTCAACACGCAATACACGAAAATGATTTTGTTTGACCTGCTAAGGTGTTGCTGAAATGATATGACTGAAGGGAGCAATTTTATGAAGGGACTTCGGGACTTCTTTTTAACTTTAGCATGAGTGATCGTGCTGCTACACTAACATGACGATTGTAACAAAAGCTTCAATTGTGGATAACGTTTTTGACCCCATAAACCTCTTCTTCACAACATGAATGATACAACGCCATTGTCTACAACAGCTAGTTCACGCTTTATGTATCGTCGCAATTGCATCGACTCGAATTGACACATTATCTGTCTTTTTTCCGTCCCGTCTATAGGGTAATGGTTAGTGGTGCCCCGCAATACACAGTGGATCCGCTCGATGGTTCGACCTCGCACCTTAGCCTTCCATTCCTCTAGCGTAAGAAAATTGACACCAGACTTATCTGGGAAAACGGCAACATTGATTTGGCATATTGCTAAGCCACCTCACATCATATATGCCGGATATGCATGCAGCTACTGATGATGCTTGATGAAGTTGAATGCATAGTACATCCCTTAGGGATTAAGCAACATCGAACGCTTTATTCTCTGACCTTTCCTTGTTTAATATTTGTCGAACACGAAACAATTCTGCTCAAGAATGGAAAGAATACCACTCTATTAGAGATTGGAACGACCACGAAATGGAGTTATCACGATTGGACCTCAATTCCTCGGATGGCATTAGATGCGACTACCATCGTAGGCTTATTACATAGCTGTCAAAGTTTTCCCATTGACCTCAACAATTTCCACTGATAATCGTATTCGACAAAGTAACGTTACTTCACCGACGATTTCAACCGCTACCTTGCACTCAGTAATGAAGTTACTCGATTATGAAGGAGAGAGAGAGTATGCTTTGACGGAAAGTTCATATCGAATGCTGGTTTTGCTATTTTACTATCAGCCTTTACACAGATACAACTGAATAAAAGACTGCGCTTAAAGAGGACAACGAAATATGAATGGAGATACGACTACGAATAATAAGAGTTGATAAAGGATCTCTCGGCGTTGATCAATCCCCGAGAGATGTGCCATGCATTCAACTTCATTAAGTATCGCTGGAGGTGACCTCCAACCACTGGGCCACACGCGCTTTTTTAAGAGCTGATAAAGCAAGAATAACTAGATTAAAAAGACTTGCTGTTACTCTGAACGGATCTAATGGCTCTTAGAACGAAATGAACAATTTGAAAGAAAAGAAGTGCAGAACAGGCGAGTTTCGGACCATCAAACAATCCAAATACTGACGAACTCAAGAACTCAAGATCGCGTATTCGATACACTCCCACACTATGGAGATGCGATGCCGATAATTCGGTGTAGTGGTGATGAAGAGAATGCAGCATTTTCAAAGGCAGACCATATGGATGAGTTTAAGAACTAGAACAAAACTGTCAGACAGAAATTGTGTTGATACAACACACGGACGGAGCGCGTTTAGCGATGTGGTTAGAGGCGTCCTGCATTTCACACAGGGTCGTTGGTTCGATCTCTCGCCTTTGGTTCACCAAGCTTTCTATTCCTTCGTGGTCGGTATATTGTTACTAGACTTGTCTGGGAGGATAGCAAAGTTGAACTGACACATGGGTAGACCAGTGCAAGTTATCATACAGGTCAGACTTTCATTTAATCAGCTCTAACAGTGCTTGATGAAGCTGAATGCATGGCGCACCGTTCAGCGAAAAGTCATGTCAGTTACCATAGTATACAGCTTAATGCAAAATCAAAAGTTAGAACTCAGAACATAGTTATTACTTTATGATATGCATATTTCTGTTTAAAAAAATAAAAAAAATCAGACTTTTCAAAAAGTCATTTGATTTAATAACTTTAATATGATATTATATGATTTAATATGAGTCCAATAACTAGACAAAGCTTTGGATAGTAGGGCTACTTTAACTCCATCATGTGTTCTTTTAAGTGGTAAACAGCAAGGAGATGTAACTGTATTAGTAATTGATTAATGTTACCTAAAAATGGTGTAAAAGTTTGACTAAGTTGACCGAAGTAGTTAAGGTCTAAATCTTCGCAAAACCCTTGTCATTTGATGGGAGGCAGCGTTTCCTATAATAAGGAGAAATATGAAGCAAGAATTCAGTACACTAAATATCTCTAAAAGCAAGATCTCGAGCTTAGAGATGACACGCAGTACATTCAAGGTCTCTGGTTCTGCTCTGCCTGGAGCTAATCAAGTCGATCCATCCGGCAACGGGAAACTGCTACCACGGTATTGAAAAAACTCCCTCTTATCCACAAAGGGCGACGGGTGCCTGTGGTAAAACGAAGAAACGCGCTAGTGGAGTTGACATACTGGTCCAGGAAGAATCTACTCGATCATAGCTTAATGGATATTAATAAAGATGACCAAAACTCTTAACTATTAGCCGAACCTACATGCTAAACGCAAGACCTTCGTAGATGTCGGATTCGAGAAAACGAATCGAATGCAAGAAGTGCTGGAATCCGCAGAATGGAGCGAAGAAATGATCAAATAAGAAAAAAATTAGACCTAAGCAGCGCTCTGTCCACATCCGATTGAGATGGCAGGAGAAAGCTGTTTTCATGGTACTCAACCGACTCTCACATTGTATGTGTATGAACTTTAAAGTGCATCGAAATGGGCAAATAATTAAAAATTTTGTCATTTTATGGGCCAAGAAGTCAGCAGCTCTACATTTCATGAAAGAGTAGTAAGGACAAAGAAGTAAAAAATAAGTTTTTTTTTTGACAAGTTACTCTCTATGAGTGTTAGATGTGTGAACAGCAGAGTTTAGTGCCGGCTACGTGTCATGTTAATTTGTACATAAAAAGATAAAAAGTATAAAGCTTTTGGAGCTGATCAATCCCTGAGGGATGCGTCATGCATTCGACTTCATTAAGCATCATTAGAGGCGACCATTAGAGATTGCACATCTAACCTTTGCAATGACTCGCTGTAGCCTACCGATACATCGAGCCAGTGCTGCTGTCCTCTCAGACAAGTCTGGTACCAATTTGCCGACCCCGGAGAGATGGAAGGCTTAGTGATCCTGCGGCGCGAGGAACGATCCCATGTTTATTACAGCGCGCTCTGTTCATTACGCTACAAGCGCCCTATTTGTACATATAGTAGTGCAATGAAGGTGATAAGTTTCTTCTAAGGATCTTATAAAGTCTAAAAAAATTCGGTGCACTACTACTTTAACTGACAAAACAAGCCATTCAAGAACTCTACGAGAAGGTTTTGTTAGGCAACAAGAATACTTGCGTTAGGTTTCCTGTCTTAGAAAACAACCACAACCAAATTAGTGAGCTAGGTTGGAGATGAACTGGTGAGACCATTCCGCCTTGTAGAAACTTTTGTTGTCTTATTTTCTCCCTTTTGTGAGAACACCATTGGCACAAAAGGTTTTGCAGATTGCATTGCAGACTGCAGCCATTGCAGATTTCATGCAGATGTTTTCGATGAACTGGTAATATCCTCAACCATAGGCACAGGCTGCTACTACTACTGCTGCTACAAGAACAACGACTACTACTACGACTAACCCCGTCTAAGTTGGACAACTCTATTCAGGCCGAGGTTAAGTGAAAGTCGGTTTACTTAAGTACAGACTATTATGTGAATCGAAAACAATGACCGTAATGATGACAGATTAAGCCAACAGGCTAAAAACCCTATTTCGTTGTCAACACCACACCCAGCTGATCATCTCCCAGTCCTCAACTGGGGGAACAGCATCGCCCGCAGCAGCGGCGGCGGCAGCGGCGTCGTCAGTAGCCGTGAGAAGAGCCTGCTCCCGTCAGCGGAGAGTGCAATCGACAGACGACGACACGGCCGCGTCGTCGGCCGCTCGGTCGGCCCGACTCGCGCTCGCCCTGTTGGTCGGCCCCCTTCAGCAACGATCTATCGGCCAGTGAGAACGGGAGGCGAGCAGACCCAGATAGCAACGATCCGCACCTTCGCGCAACGTCATCGTTAACAAAACGCACATGCACGGTGGGGTCTTCTCGACTGTTAATGGTGGAGCAACACCATTTGAGACGGATATCGTGCTGGTAAAACTAACTTCTAAGTGGAAACCCCGATATGGACCTCTGCCTAGTCATGAAAAACAAACAAACAAAAAAAACAATGGAACACTGCACTGGCACATTAGCAACCAGAAAAAGGAGCTCGCTCAATTAGAAAAGATCGTGAATGGGTTGGCAAGGCAAGGCTGGGCTATGTCCATGAAAGGTAAGGCACTATAAAACTGTCTTTTCGTAGTCTTACGTAGTCTTTCGGACTATGTCGTTCTTACTGAAGCATAAGGTTCCAGAAGAAGAATGTTAGCTCAGAGATGTCAATATATTCTAATTTTAAAGAGGCTTATTTTCTATGTAAAAAGACGATATTAGACCAGCGACTGAGTGCCATCCAACATCGTGCGGGCTCGAGTCTTCCACTCATTTCCTTATCTTGCAGCCGATGGCCAAGAAAGTGCAGTCGTCCATATTTAGGTTAAGCAGAGCACTGAGGATCCATCGTTTCCTCCTCATCAATACGTCAAATGTCGTTGAATATATGTTTTCCGAAAGTCATTGATGGTACTGAATATTATGACTAGTAATGAGTTAATAATTATGGCTAGTTGATTATGAATTATTAAGAATGAATTTGTTCTTGCGTGTAATTTAGCTCAATAATCCAACAAGTTATTGAGTGTTGCTCTTTTTGGTTCCCCTGACAGCCGTGAGAGAGCACTCCTAGGTCTTCGCCACAGGTAACTGCTGGCCAATGTCGATTGGAGGATGGTTGGGCGTCCTTGTGGCTAGGTTTCATCCAGGTCGACAGCAATTTTTGTGACGGTGCGATTGGTCGATGAATTGACCGAAGACGATGTAACAGGCCGAATCTCGCATTCATTAATATCCAGTACACCTGCTCTGTTAATAAAGCTTAAATTCCATATGGCCGCTATTAGGCTTCAAAAAGCTACGCGTGCCTTGAACTCAGTAATAAGACAGCACTGTACAACTGTAGATATGAAGGGCTCATAGTGGAATTTAAGATCTCTAACATTCCTACGTATTCGGAATCTTGAGGATGTAATTATAAACGATCAAAATCAAAACTAAGTTCTAACGGTGCAAGAAATCCTTCGCTGCACGTCGCCTCTACGATATCGTTTCGGTCTTATCTCTACTCTCATCTCCACTTCTACTAGTCTTTCTTTCTTCGACAGGAAGAGCACATCTACACTGATTTGTTGTACATATTAAGTAAGGAGTTATTTGTATGGAGACGCAGCGTAGGCTAAGTATCATGCAGAACAGCCACTGACAACGATCAGAACGAAAGAGAGAAAGAAAGCCATTGATCAAGGAGACGAAACTTGTCTACAAATCATGGCCAAACGGGTCACGAGTCACATACATGCATTCCCTCATTCCCAGTCACCCGAGTGACGGACGGTTACTCGTCAACTGCCCGTGGAACTGCGTCCATGCAGTCGGAATACAAACGAAGTCAAATGTGCTGATGATGAGTCAAGTGAGCCGAAAGATTTTAGAGGCTGTTCTGAAAACAAAGCTTAAAAATCGCCTTTTCAAAAATGAAAATAGGGCCTAAACATGGTGGAATAATGATGAGATTTCGGAGGTGATTCCTGGAATTCTTGAAGAACAGGGAAAGCATGGCCTTGAACTACGTGGGTCAATTTCTTCAACACTATCCTCAGATCACTATACAATAATTAGAGGGAAATCGACGAAGTACCAGAAGCTTTTTCAGTATAGGAGGAACTTCATAAAGAAGTGTCATGGAATCTGAGGACGGATTTTTTCTAACCAGGTTCTCGTAACAGATAGTGATTGATAGCAAAAATAACAACGATGACGAATGCAATGGCAGGGGTGATAAATACTCCATACCCATTTCGACGTATCATAACAAAGTGACATTAGCAACAGAACCCACTGAATGAAATAGACGACGGAAAGAATGAAGAAGAATTTACAGTAATAGTTCCTTTCTGAGAATGAGTTGCATTTTCAATTGAATAGACGTTCCATCGCTTTCCTCCCTACTTCAATTTGATCAAGTTTCACAAAACTGAGAGGTGCAATACTGGCGAACTCTGACTTGTTTTCAACCATATCACGGCGTTTTACAAAGGCAAAAGTCCTCTCACTCCTCCTCCTCCACCACCACCACCACCACGAGAAGAAAAACCTTCCTACGTACCACCCAGTGCAAAAGCATTATCAGTCTTTTCCTAGTAAAGTAGCTAACGCTAGGCTTCGTGCAAAAATTGTGATCGCTAAGCTCAATGTTACTGATCCTTTTCGTGTGTAGTTTGTGTAGTTTTCTCTCAACGTTATTGAGCATATAATACTGATGGCTAGGAAGACCACTGGTGGCTATATTCTCCTCGGTTTGCTACTTAGCAAGATATTCTCAGCTTTTACCTCCATATAGTTCCTCGCTATTGATTTTTCATCCCCAAAATGATCTGATGTTCGAACACACATCACTTTCTCTACAAGAAATCGATTCTAACATAAAACTGATTACTCAAAATTTCTGTCAATCACAAATATAAATAATATTGTTTAAAATAACCAATCGATTAGCCAAAGAAGTTAAAGAGAGAGTAAATTTTTTACAATACAGAGATACAAACAGCTTTTCTTCGCTTAGATTTTGTGACGGACACCTATGCCTTCTGTCTGGATGTCTTTGTTCACATAATAGAAAGATCCGTAAAAGCACATGTAAAAATTACAGTAAAAGTTTTTATATCTTTCATCATTGGCATTAATATAGCATTATTAGTACTATATTAAGCACCAAGTATTAAGGTGCATTCTGTCAAGGATCTGTCACTTTATGTGGTAACGAAATGACCAGACTCGACTACATCGAGCGTCTAAGTAGAGTGGGTTACGTAGCCAACCCCGTTCCGCGTGCCCATCCAACACTACCTTCTTCAAGTGTCCCCTCACCGACACTGTTACTATTCCTTTCCACATCGCGCAGTCGCCACAGTTAATAATTTAAAGAAACGATATAACGACACCCACACGATGTTGAATCGTTCAGCTTCAGCGCGTTCTTCACTATCGTCAGCACTGTCCCTATAGTAATGACGGTGAGGACGTTTGTTATCGTTCCTTCCCGCTGCACTTGTGCTCCCCCCATTTGGTGGCGATGTGATGAACAACGACTTGCGACCGCGCTGGTTGGTCCCTGCCGACGGCCGAGTGGGGCAGCAGGCAGGCAAGGGGGACGCGGCTGCTGATTGTCTCCCACCCAGGCCGTCCGTCCGTGCGTCCGGCCGTCCGGGCGGGTGGCCGAGCGGACGGCTCGCCTTCTCCTTGTCGCCCTGCGTCTCTTCTCCAGCTGACCTCGTCGCCGTCGCTGCACAACGTCCGTCATTCGTCTCGCCGGCTGCGTCGTCTCTTCACGTCCATGTCTCCTCCTCTGCACCTCCTCGCCACCACCGCCGCCGCTATCGGCATGACAGAGAAACAGACGCCCCTCCGACGAAGATTCGTCGACACCAAGCAGACAACTCCAGTCACACAGCAGGTATATGCGCAGATGGAAATACACGAACGTCCTAACACCCAAAATCGACCGTAAACATTGTGTCTTCACGCACAGCAACCGTTTTTACGTGACAAATCGGAACTCTCAAAAACGTGGCCGAAGAATGTCAGCAACTCCTTTGGAAGAATCGTCATCCCGCCACTTCCATGTCTCCTCCACACCTCCTCGCCGCCGCCGAGGCCGCCGCAATCTGCACCAGGGCGAGAGACGCCGCTTCGATGAAGATTCGTTGACGCCGATCAGACAACTCAGTCACAGGACAGGAATTCACGCACATGCTAACGATCGAAACGGAACCACTGGAATACACGAACGTCCTAACACTCGAATCGACCATGAACATTATGCTCTTCGAATACAGTAACCATTCTGATGACCGTGAATCGGAATACGTAGTTGAAGAAGTTCGCTAACTTCTCTGGAAAAGGCCCCTTCAATCCACAAAGGACAGGGATTGCCTGTGCTGAAGACCTGGGAATGCAGCATTAGAGCTGTACCAGAACACATAGGTGAATCAACTCGGCCAACATTCAGTGGCATTTATAACCCATACACAAATCCTAAGAGTTTCGTGGGTGACGTGGATGTGAGGAAATGGAACGAGTGGAAAAAACTGGAACTCACGTAATATGTGAGATTGGATTACATGAAAAAAAATTAAAATCCGTTTTAAAAACAGCTTGAAATATAAATAATTAATTAGACCATATGACCGCTTCATTCTATTTGAATTTAGTTACCAATTCTTCCAGTTTACCATCTGACTATACAACAGTTCGTCAGCAGACAATTGTCACCTCTTCAACGACACACTGATGATTCTTCCAGCACCCCATCTAACAACTGATATCGTGATATCTGGAGCATTTGGATCAGTCGTCGTCACGAGAAGCGCTCGGCGTCGACGTGCTGATGCCAACAACTTTCAAAGTAAACATATAAAGATATCGTTATAAATTCCAACTGAATGAAACACATGTGCAGTTTTTCGTTTACTTAAAAAGTATTCTGAGATGCCAATCTCATGCAAAGAAATACAGGATAAGAAGAATAAAGCTCTTGGCGTTGATCAATCCCTGAATGATTCCCCACACATTCGACTTCATTAAGCATCGTTGGAGGTGGCTGAATGCATATCTGGCTTATATAACGATTGGCGGTGGTTCACCGATGTATCGTGTCGGTGCTGCTGTCCTCCCCGACAAGCCTGGTACCAATTTGCCGACCCCAGACGAATGGAAGGCTTGGTGAGCCTTGGTGTTCACTGTTTCCCAAAGATGCAGGAAAATAGGTAAATATATCATTTTGCGACAAGATGTACAATTTCTGAGACGTTCTTGAAGTAATTCCGGATATTTCTCCTCATTCCTAGATTTCAGAGAATTCCGAACTTTAATCTGATGACCACAGTTGACTTAGAGATTCAGAATTCATGCAGATCTTCTGAGTATCGATCCGATACACTATGACATTCAATGTGACGGTCACATGAGATGGCGACGGCGACCCATCCTCATCGTAGCATTTCCATCGGCCGGTTGGAAGAAAAAAAAGAACACCACTCACGAACGGAATGATGATTGACAGACTTGTCGATGGGGTCCACAATGAACCCACATTACTAAAGGTTTCATGAGAAATATGTAACACAGTCGCTGATGTCAACTGGTGAGAAACTTCCTCAACGCTACTTCCGAAACCGAGAAGAGCAGAATTTTACCATTTACCAAAGCTGTAAAAAATATATTCTGAGTTTAATGAAAAAGTGTGTGTGGAATACTGTAACTTCCACTCCCAGATTCCTTCCTAAAACATGTTTTAGTTCTATGTAAAAGCCATACAGTATTCAGCGTACCCACTATGTAGCTTGCATGACATGTAGTGAGCCATTTTTGATGGCATATCACTTTACAACTATAACGACCTTAAAAATTTATGTAAGAATGCTTAAAATGTATTTTCATAAATTTGCACTGCCTTTCCAATCGATAAAAAGTGGACGTTTCAAAAGCCTGGTGCTGCACTTTAAAAAGGACCAGAATAAAATATAATACCAGTTTGTCCTACAGAAGAAATAGATCTTGTAGATTCCTTACGGTATTCAACTACTCTACCCACTCTCCCTAGCATTTCTGTCAATGTGGCAGCTCATGGCCTGCTTGCTCTCAATATCCAGAGCGGCTTCTCCCTGCCAGCTCCTCACGGCCTCGTCGATCACTCCAGCTCGCAGCCGAGCAGCCAGTCAGTCAAGCCGCCAACAGTGCTGTTCCAGCAACAACAGCAGCATCAGCATCGATCCTCGGAGGCATTGCTCCGGAGGTGGGCTGCTGCCCACCAAGACGGACTACTCGAACGTGATCACAGATGGTATAGATTCCTAGAAATCTTCAGCTACTCCACGTACTCTATCTACCACTATGTCTGCAAGTTTTACAGCTCATATCTTGCTTGCTTCCAATATCCACATCGAATTTTCCCTGCCAGCTCCTACGGCCTCGTCGATCACTCCATCTCGCAGCCGAGCAGCCAGCCAGCCAGCCAGCCGGCCAGCCAGCTGTGTAGTTTCAGCAGCAGCAGCAGCAGCAGCAGCATCGATCCTCGGAGGCATTGTTCGGAGGTCGACTGCTGTCCAACAAGACGGACTGACTCGGCCGAGACGGCTTACCGTAATGCAGAATGTCACTTGTAATGTAACGTCCATTGCAACGTAGCGAATCATTTCGACTCTACTTATTCGTAAATTAGTTCATAACTGAGCAAAATGAGTAGGATGTTTTAAAAATTCTAAACTACGTCTTCCACATAAGTTGGAGCGACCTCTGAGGCTTGGCCAAGAAGCTCTTATTAGTAATATAAGCTGTGAATCGACACCTCGTTTCTCACTGATCACAGCCGCCGTTATCCTAGTACACATCCACCATCGTAAGTGACGAAAATATTGTTATGTAATGAGGATTATCCACATATAACCAGCATATTCTCTTAGGTAGAAAATATGGCAGAGGAGGAGTACGAAGATAAAAATTATGTTGAAAAAACGGCTACCTCTTGGAGTTTCAGATTCATTGAAAGACTGTGAAGTTTAGAAATACCAAGGATGTTAAAAATCCCAACAGAATAGAGGGAAAGGCATTTTTAAGATTGATAACTGTGAATCAATACTTGAAAATCTGTTTACTTTCAATCCAAATTTTGTTGCCGAAGATTCTTAAACCATTGAGGAATTTTTCACTAACCAGAGCCTTGAATTAAAATGAACAGTAGTCAGGTAGAAAATGAAATATATATTTTCAAATCAGGACATCCAATTCAAACATTCATCCAGATATGCAACTGGCTAATACAACTACTGAAGAGTTAAGGGTGTAATGAAAAATGAAGTTTCGAAGGAAATGAGAGAAAAAGAAAAGAAGAAAAAAGAAAAAATGAAAACATTTGCCTTTTCCATGACTACCAGCTGAAAAGGATTATTAAGAAGAATATTAAACAATAACTTTTAAATAAACCGGTGTTCCGAGGATATCTCAAAATTAACAGTCTAAGGCCACATTAGTGGCCGTCTATCAAACACCAAGCAAAAAAAAAAAAGATACGTAGAAAGTTGATAACAAAGAAAAAACACAAAGCCATTGTAGTGTTGTTAAGTCAATTAAGTCAGAAGATTTTTAACAATAAAGCGAAAGACTTTTGCGAATGCTCTTCATCAAACGATAAATTCGTAAGAGCAGGAGGATAACAGGAAATGTCAACGAAAATAGAAGGCCGTCATTTCGACCATAAACAAGACACAAAGAACGCTCAGAACAGGAAGAAATTTCACGAGCAGGAAGAACATGAAGAATATTTTTGCCTTTTTAGTGAAAGTAATTAAAGTGAATGGGAGTGAAGTCTAGAAAACAAAGTGGTCGATGATCGTTGTTAACACGTCTTGCAAAGTTTAAAACCCATGAATTCGTGCTATAGGATTCCGTCTATGAAATAAACATAGTTGACTCATGGAGGTGTGAGAGGAAGAAAAGAACTATTTCATGACAAGTCGCGAACCAAAGAAAGAACAAAAAAAAAGAAGGAAAACAATTCGTCTTGGGTCTTGGTCCCGATTTATACGTGGGATAGTCGGGGCACAGAACCCCAGTAACTTCTAATAAATGTTCGTTATTCCCAGAACAAACTTTCTGTTAACCTCGACAGTGATCAATAATTTACCGCTTCCCTGATAACCACACATGAGGATGTTACTATGCTCTTCATCCAGAAAACCGGACATTTCGGCCGATTTCGCATTGGAGAGCGACCAGCGACTATTAGTTATATTACAATTAAAGGACTTCTCAAAGAGAAAAAAGGTAAGCAGAAAAAAAAAGAACACATTCAAGGTCACAGGGTCACATGGTAGTGGTAACTTCATTTCAAATAATATAAAAAAGCATCATCGTATCGAAGGCCGAGGCATTAGCCAAGAAAATAGGGAACGGCTGGCTATTCTTATATGATCGAAAAATGTAAAAAAAAAGGCAAGAGACACAATCGAAACAACGAAATAATTTCAGAAATTAGAAATGAAAAGAAAAGCTTCCAACGTTCTTAGTTCAGAAATACTAACCGTAGCGATCAGCTGATCGCCGTCAGTAGTCGTTGTTGAGTAGATCTGATTAATCATCGGATCGTTAGGTGGTGTACCATACTCGACACACGCCATTAACCAATAGTGAATGGAACTCGACAGATCCGGATAGAGAAACGCCTTCGCGACGAACTTCGCATGGGCTTCGATTAAATGCTGTCTGAGAAGTTTGAAATTGTCTTGAGTAAGCCAAAGACTGATGAAAATGAATATTTGTCGAAAGTAATAAGCATAAAAAAGTACCACCACCATCAGTGAAATTTCTACTACAATCCCATGGAAACGATGGTTTTTTAACAGTTTTCTTTAGAAGCTAAGCGTGAGAATGTAAACATACTCCGACGGTGATTCACTTGTGCACTCGCTCAACCCATGTTTCACTACTACATTTGTTTATTTGCAAACGGTTTTCAAAATAATAAAGTCAGAAACGATTAAAAAAATATAGAGCGAACAGAGAGAGCACATTGGGTTGCTCTTGCATGCCAAAGAGTCAAACGGAGAAGAGTTTACTGGCGCTTGCTTGAGTCAGCCGACGGTACGCATAATCCTTTCTAGAACCTTCTGATATCGAACTGATCCAAATACGACATAATGCGAGGCCCGCTTTTCCAGATTCGCTACACCCTTTGTGATTCCCATCGTCATCTCAAAACACTAGTAATGTCTCAATAGTTTTCATGCGTCAGCACCACAGCACATCAAAGCCGCAAGACGTGTAACTACCTTGATTATTTAGTTACTCACAAAGTATTACGTAGTCACAACGTACTAGCAAACCTGGTACTACTCAGTACTGTTGTACATCCGAAAGGATCCATGAGACAGACGCTGTTTTTATAAAATTGCTCTGTTGTGTGCTTAGAAAATAATGGTGAACTTGATCAAGAGACCCAAGACTTTGTAATTCTGTAATTCTGTCACAATTTTTTTTTCAAAACAACTTCATGGTCGGGAAATCTGGCACCGATTTCGGCTATTCCCGAAGCTCTATTCTAAGTCTTCCTACTGCTTCATATTGTAATCCAAACATTTGGAGCAATTCCAAAAACGTAAAGTTCTATACAATTCGCCGGAAAAGCAGAACAATCTCACCTAATGCTTTCTCCTTGCTCATATGAATTACTAGAACTTTGAATGTTTGCGATCTCATCTGGACGTTCTTCGTAAACTGTGTGCTCGTCGTTGAATACAGATTTTGCCGTATTCGACTCCCCATTCTCTTCAATTCGTGCCGTCTCATAGGGGGTGGTGGTGGTGGTGGTGCTTTCGGCGGCTATTTCCCCACTTCCACTGTCCCCTTCACTGTTGCCGGCTGGACTGCACAGCAGACAAGGAACCAACGGCATCCACAGTTCACTGAATGGGAGCGGAAATGATGAGTGAGTGATGATAATGACTCAGAAAGCCAGAGAATTAGTGAGCAATACGACGATAAAAAGCAATAAAATGTTTTTCGACACAGTTAAAATCGGATAAAAAATACATTTGACAAGGTAGTATAGTAGTATTGCACGTCGTAAGCCAGTTAATTCGGTCGTCAAAGAAGAAGGCTATCGTTCTGAACGAAGTTTTACTTTAAAAAACGACATGATGAAGTCGGGTTATAAAGCACGAGAGATCAATGAATATCAAAAGAAGTAGAGATGGAAAATGCGTGGGTGGCCTATTCTTCACTGCGCTCAGTGGACGACAAGAAGGGCGGCCAAGATAGGTGTGAAAGCGCCAACGGTAATGATTCCCTTATTCTTCACAAGGTGCAACGACTACAAAGTTAGTTTTACCTATGTGGCCGCGGTCATTATTAGCATATCAAAAGGGTTTCAAGGAGGTCAGGTCACAATGGATCGCTTACTATTTGTAAAGATCATCAAGGATAAGAGCGGGACAGAGTTAAGGAACGAGAAAGAGTGCTCAATGATGCTAACGAGTTTTCGTCCGAATAAACGAGGAAAAAAATGACTGACAAGACAAGAAAACAAGCGCCAAGCACAATATCGCGTCGGAATCAATGGTGGTGTGTTCGACTAGAACAGCATCAGCGAACCGATCAGGGTGTCGAAGAAGCAAAGCATCAGTATTGATGGTTCAGATCAAGAAATCTTTAGCGAAAGAACTTTCACATTGATTGGCATGGTTTTAAAAACCATTGTACGTCATGTGCAATTCTTCAAAAGTCAGCTAATTGCAACCCAGTGATCCATACATTTTTACTATAATGTAATTTTAGAAATACATATTGACTAGTATCAATAAAACGGGTGCATGTATAGCAGTGGTTAGAGGTGCCTGTACTAATCACGTGGTCGTTGGTTCCACCAGATGCACAAGTCTCATGAAACCTTCTATCCCTCGGAAGTCGGAAAATTGGTCTCGGACCATTTTGAAAGCAGCAGTAGTGCTTGTGATATCGAGAGGTCAGTGGAAATTATTGTATAGGCCAGATATATATTTGTCCACCTCTGACGATTTTATGAATGAATGTAATCGAATGCATACCTTAGCCTTCAAGGATTGACAAACGCCGAGAGTTTCCTCCTTTTATCCTCTATCAAACTTCTCAGTGGCTGATTATTCAGATTTAGTCTAGTACGTTTCCAGTTCAAATTAAAGCGATCCATGCAACAGACACGGTATTAATGCATGTAAACATTTAACAGTTTCGTAGGCAGTACAGTTAAAATTAAGTAGGTTAGACACGTTGGCAGGGAATCTTGATAATTTTATATTCAATCAAAGAATCGAAAACGTCTATAATCTTAGATTTGAAAATAGGCCACATTTAAAGGATAGAGGATAAAGCATTTGGAGTTGATCAGTCCCTAATGCGCCACGCATTCGACTTCATTAAATATCGTCAAAACTAAGCGAGTGTATATTTTTCCCACATCGTAGTGACTTACCAATGTATTAGTTTATTGCTGTCATCATCATGGACAGGTCCGATACCAAGTTGTCGACCCCGGAGAGAGGGAAAGCTTCGTGATCCTAGGGAGCGAGACCGAACCACTGACCACGTATGTATCGCAGGCCACCTCTAACCAGTGAGATCGAACCACTGACCACGTATGCATTGCAAACCACCTCTAACCACTGTGCTGCACGTTCCCATACAGCAAAAGTCGAAAGATCATTCATTGTAATGAACTATTACCCAAAAACACGTACTGATATCTAGCGATGCAATAGTAGGTTAGGCCAACCAGTGACCACCATTCGACCGACTGGCATTACTGTAGTCAACGGCACCGATGCAGACGTCACTGACGAAGACGACGACGACAGCGTTGACGACACATACAGTGGTACCAAGAGCAGATAAGAAGCTGACGATGATTGGGAAAGAGTGCAAGAAGGCGTGAACGACGAATCTCATTACGGTCGTATGTGATTTCGACGGTAGAAGACTATCTGGTTTCGTAGTAGCTTCACTATTGCATAAAGACACTTAAACCGTCGTATTGGTTTGTTGAGAAATAAATGAGCGGTTCTAACCATATTATTTAATACATCACAATTTGCTTTAAACAAAACTTTATTACTCAAAATAGAAACCATTTGAATCTACACATTTTTTGCCAGCGAGAAACAAGTTTATTTATTTCAATTGCACAAAATTCTTGAGTGCTGGAAGCGACGAATTCGTTGAAGGCATTCTTTGCGTCATCGTGGTTGGTGAAGCATTTCGCTCGCAGGAAGTTGACAAGGTGCTTAAAGAAGTGATAGTCAGTAGACGACAGGCCCAGTGAATATGGAAGATGAGGCAAAGTTTCGTAGTCCAACTCGTTCAACTTCTGGTTCGTGCAGAAGGATTGATATTTTTCTGTTGACTACTGCCAATCGTTGCTGTTGGAGCTGACGGTGCATTTTGTCGATTTGTTGGCAATACTTCTCTGCCGTAATCGTTTCGCTTGGATTCAAAAGCTGTGATGAATCACCCTGGCTACAGACCACCAGACAGTCACCTTAACCTTTTTTGGTGCAATTTCGACTTTGGGAAGCGTTGTGGAGCCCGATGGCAATCTAACCATTAAGCTAAACGTCGCCTGTTGTCGTACAGAATCAATTTTTCGCCGCACATGACAATCCTATCAAGAAAATAGTCGTTTTCGTTGTGCAGAATAAGAGCAGATAACACTTCAAAATAGCAATTTTTTAAAATTATTGTTCAATTCGTGCGACACCCACATGCCCAGTTTTTTTGTCTTTCCTGTGCGATTCAAGTGAGTGGTAACTGCTGTGCTTACGCCAAGTTGTTCTGCAAGATCTCGAACAGTTGTTCGCGCGTTTACTTCCATTGCAGCGTTCAATTCGTGGTCGTCAAGTTCACTAGGACGTCCACAACTTCCTTACCTTCGAGGTCGAAATCATCAGATCCGAATTTACGGAACCATGTTCGCATTGTTCGATTTACGGACGCTACCTTCACCTTAAACTTCATTAATGCCTCGAGCTGTCTCTGCTGCACTGGGACCGAGTTTGAACTCATCGAAGGAAACTTGACGAAATCCACTCCACGACGAAGTCCACGACTTTGTTTTTGAAATCCAAAATTGCAAAGCTCAAAACTGGTATGGAAATTTGACTTTTAACAAAATATAAAGGATGGTTTGAAAGGGCGTAACATCAGGTTTCTGATGATCTATAATATTGCGAGGTACAAAGTACACTCATTGGTAAAAAAATTCATTAAAACTTTTTAAGACGCTCAATTATTTCTGAATAACCTAACAACACTTAGTTACACTGGATGTGTAATGGAAACGTGAAGACTGATTCACACCGAAACAGAAGCTTTAACACGTTCGCAACGAAGCTGGATTTTCGATAGCCGACGATGATTTCCCGACCAGCAGAGTACTTAAGGAGTCAAGAACACCATAGATTTGTAGAACGAACTTTGTTCTATCTCATTAACCACGTATGCGGTGTCTACAGAGTGAGCTTTCAAATTTAAATAGAGTTCGATAATCCAGAAATTAGCAATGGGGTCTAGGCTTATAGAACTTCTAACCAAAACATGGCAGTTGCTAGATAATATAAAGAAAAAGACCATCTCGTCCTCCTAGGCGAATTCTCGCCTCTTCACTTGCTGTCACTTCGAAATTCGAGCTATGAAGCAATACAGGGAAAGAAATATGCTTCATGGGCCCGAGAAAATCCGAATTTCATGTCACAAAATAAAACTACTTTCTATCCTGTAAGCAAAGAATTTTAGATTCTAATGGCTTTCATTGTAATTGATAAAATTCACTACGAGCTGAGATAGTTGAGTAGAAAGTGGAAACTCTTTCCGCAACGTATGAGTTCTATAAAGCTCACGTCGTCCCGTAAGTCTCAAAAGAAATATTCCAGAGTTCAATTCCATTGAAAATTTGTGAAAGTAATTAAGGTGAAGACGATTGTTCATCAACATTCATATTCTGTCAAATTATTTCAGCAGTAGCCCTGATTCAAACACATCTGACTGTGAAGCAAGGCACGGACTAGAGAGCTCACAAAACTATTGAGAAAGCACGAAGAAACTGTAACAACAACAGTAATCGTTTTTCAAGACGTTTTGAACATTCCGTTTAGAAAGTTGTGATTTTATATTGCAAGAGTATAGATACAACGTTCAATCAAAGCTGAATTTACATCAAATGCAATCCAAATAGGAAAAGTGGACGATGCACAGGGTGCCGTTATGCAGTCAGAAGCACGGTTCAGGTTAGAAAAGGTAGGCATGCTACCCACGTAGTTAAATATAAATGTGCGGACATGACTTTTTCTTCGTGGTGGCTGACAAACAGTTATGAAACCGTCTGTGACCCCAACTAGGACTTACGAAAGAATACGTGTTGATGAACTTGCAGGTTACTAGGAGAAGGAGATTCACAATCGTCTGATCCCAGACCTGGACGTTGTTCGTGGTGGTGTGGTGGCGAGACGGCGAGCCGAACACACAGGGCAGCCTGCCATCCAATAAGATTTTTCAACGATGAGCGCGTGTGGCGCAGTGGTCGGGGGCGCCCAACAGCGCCTATGGGATCGATCACAGCGCCGCTAGCCCACCAATCCTTCCATCGCTCCGGGGTCGGCAGATTGGTGCCACACTAGTCTGGGAGGATAGCAGCACTGACTGGATACATCGAAAGGCCACCGTGAGTCATTGTAAAGCCTAGATATGCATTCAGTTACCTCCAAACGATGCGAATGCATGGCGCATCCCTCAGGGATGATCAACGCGGCAAACTTTATCCTTTATCCTTCATAGCGATCTCGTTTAAGCTAAACAATCCGAAGAAATCTATTGATTATTCACGCCCGAGTTGAGTGAGTCTCGGTTTGGTAAGTTAGCAGAGTGTACAGCATTTTATTTACGGCTTATTACTTTTTTTCGTTGCAGCCTATTATGTGAAATACAACCACAATGAAACTGATATATTTGCAAAACTCAGACTCTAGTCCAAAATCGAATCAGCGATTTCCGGGGACTTACATATTACCCACTGCAATACTTAAGCCTTTGCTTTGCCCTTCTCTCAGCCAATTTTTTTTTTACGCTGACACTGCTATCAGTAATCATTTGTCAACAGGAATGATTTGGGAAGCACAAATCGGCATTAAACCCATTTAAGCTTGGGAGGAAACGGTAATTGTGGATCCCAATCTGGTCTGGGTTCCGAGTTTTACAAATATTTCAGCTTCATTGCAGTTATCAGAGTCTTCCAGATATGTCAGCTAATCTAGAAGACCAAAAACTACTTTGTCGTTTAAAGCAGCTGGTTGCTAATGTTAGCAAGGCAAGCCGCTGTCTACTCAGTGATTTATTTTACACGATCTGGCATCACATGTTATTGTGTTCTCAGCAATTTTTGTATTTGATTCTTGTCATCGCATCCATTATCCACGATAGATTCCTGGTTTTGCATGTCGATTCAACTGCTGCTGGAATATTTGCTAATCTTCATCGCTGGCCTTGCTGGTTGAGTAATCTCTCCCTGGAATCCTGGCACATCTGTGCCTGGCTGCACTCATATCTTCATCACATGCAGCCCTCGGTTTTTGAATATCAGAGTGTGCGAGTTGATCTCAAACTTATGTGGTGTGAATTTTTCGATTCTATGGAGATGCGGGGCTTGGTTGACCGATGTGGGGTCGAGTCAGAACCATGCGTTTATTCAACGGCCTCGTTACAACTGCACTATTAGTGCCTTATTCCTCTTTTTTACGTATGATCCGTCTTTCACAGCTACTGTGCGGATCTCAGCACTTCTCGCATTTGATTCGTTTCCTCGCATCCATTATCCATGGAGATCTTCCAACGTTTACATGTGGCTTCGGCTGCTGCTTGAGGATTTTCATTCTACCTCGAATGTCGTAGAATGCTGGTCGAGTAAATTCTTGCTGTAGTCCTGAGATAGCCAGGATGGATCGTTCTCAATTGAATTGCAGAGAATGCTTTTTCCCAGACAAATCCGTTACCAATTTTCCGATCTCATAGGAGTAAGAGACGTGCAGCACAAATCGGCATTAAACCCATTTAAGCTTGGGAGGAAACGGTAATTGTGGATCCCAATCTGGTCTGGGTTCCGAGTTTTACAAATATTTCAGCTTCATTGCAGTTATCAGAGTCTTCCAGATATGTCAGCTAATCTAGAAGACCAAAAACTACTTTGTCGTTTAAAGCAGCTGGTTGCTAATGTTAGCAAGGCAAGCCGCTGTCTACTCAGTGATTTATTTTACACGATCTGGCATCACATGTTATTGTGTTCTCAGCAATTTTTGTATTTGATTCTTGTCATCGCATCCATTATCCACGATAGATTCCTGGTTTTGCATGTCGATTCAACTGCTGCTGGAATATTTGCTAATCTTCATCGCTGGCCTTGCTGGTTGAGTAATCTCTCCCTGGAATCCTGGCACATCTGTGCCTGGCTGCACTCATATCTTCATCACATGCAGCCCTCGGTTTTTGAATATCAGAGTGTGCGAGTTGATCTCAAACTTATGTGGTGTGAATTTTTCGATTCTATGGAGATGCGGGGCTTGGTTGACCGATGTGGGGTCGAGTCAGAACCATGCGTTTATTCAACGGCCTCGTTACAACTGCACTATTAGTGCCTTATTCCTCTTTTTTACGTATGATCCGTCTTTCACAGCTACTGTGCGGATCTCAGCACTTCTCGCATTTGATTCGTTTCCTCGCATCCATTATCCATGGAGATCTTCCAACGTTTACATGTGGCTTCGGCTGCTGCTTGAGGATTTTCATTCTACCTCGAATGTCGTAGAATGCTGGTCGAGTAAATTCTTGCTGTAGTCCTGAGATAGCCAGGATGGATCGTTCTCAATTGAATTGCAGAGAATGCTTTTTCCCAGACAAAGCCGTTACCAATTTTCCGATCTCATAGAAGTAAGAGACGTGATGAGATCGTAGCGTGGTCGAACCGGCACCAAGGTCGTGATGATCA
>MQTX01000055.1:620983-753030 GCA_009735665.1 Angiostrongylus cantonensis
CGTTTTTGTGGTTCTTGAAATTTGTCCGATATTGTTCGAGAGTTAATGCGCTGAAGTTTAAGAATCCTGTGTGAAGGTGGTAACTTCCGCTTCAACATCTTCCGCACTCCTTTTGCTATGAGCGCCCTGTAGGGGGAATTGGTTTAACATTAACTTTACCTACTAGGTGTTCTTTCGTACGGATGCAAAGTGGCAAAGATTTCGTCAATCTACAGGTCTTCGCACGTTTTACGAGAGATATACACTAAACCCGAACTCATGCAATCATTGTCTCTACCGTTAGGGCAGATTATGCAATTTTTCGCTGTACTTAAATGGTTATACAGGTGGTTACGAACTAGCTGGTATCTTAGAGTACTCGCTGATATTTCAATCACTGTTACCCAATTCTCTACACCTAGCCTTCCCTAGTGGGCGCGTGTGGCATAGTGATTGGAGGCGACACTGCGACACGCACGTGGAATCGATCCCTGCGCCCATGGCTCAGCAAGCCCTCCATTTCTCTGGGATCGGAAAATTAGTACCAGACTAGTCTGGGAGGGTAGCAGCACTGACTCGATGCCCTACATATCCCTACATATCTGGTCTTTACGATGACGCATGGTGGCTTACCGCTGTATCGAGCAAGTGCTGTTATCCTCTCAGCTAAACCTGGTACCAATTTGCTTACCTCGGAGTGATGGAAGACTCGGAGAACCTAGGGCGTAGAGATCGATCCCAAGTGTATTGCAGGGCGCCTCCGACTACTGAGCTACACGCGCTTACTAGAGCAAAATGAACGGAACTACGTTTTGGTGCAGTGGTTCCTCCTCTGCGTCTATTCCAACGAGCCCTTGTTTAAACAAGTACAAGGTTGGTACATCTTTTTTTCAAGCACATTTGCTGACGTCTTGGCCATTTCGCCTTCTCCAGAGCCTGGAAATACCATATCATCACCTGTCACCTGTATCACCTGTAGTCCCGCTGATCGTCCGAGTGACTAGAGCGGGCGCCAGTAAATCATACATTTTTCCCTGCCGCGTGCAAGAGTAGCCCAGTGCGTTCTCCTCGCTTCAGGGACTCGTCGAGCATCATATCTTTCTTCTAGGCTCTTCGTGAAGAACTCTGACCATCGGGTCGGTGGTCTTCCTGCACTACGTTTGAGATCCCGAGGAATCTAGTCACTAACGACTTTTGTCTATCGGTTATCATTCATACGCATTACGTGTCCGGCCCACCTTATCTTCTGCTGTTCGGCATATAGAACGGCATCTTTGATTTTCGATCGTTGACGTAGATCGGAGCTTCGGATCCCATCCCTTACTTGTGCGAAACGGGATACTCCTAGCATCGTCCTTTCGACTGCGCGTTCGATAACGCTGAGTGATCTCTCATCCAGCTTACGCAGCGACCAGGTTTCTGAAGCATACGCTAGAGCAGGACGAACCGTTGAGTCAAAAAGGTGGGCACGGAGTCGGGTGTTCTTTGTTCTCTTCAACTACATCTTCGATGCTTTCGAAACCTCCCAAAGCTGCTCGTTTCCTAGCACAAAGTCTGTTCTTCCTGTATCTAATATTGGTTTTTTTCAAGATTTACTATTTAAACGTTTTTATAGGCTTTAACTTTATTATGAAACAACGTAATATTCGTGTTCTTTTTGTACGACTGCAAGAATGGACATAATGCCACCCAAGCGCTCGGAATATCATCAAGTCTGGAGTGAAAATAATATTGGTGAATCAGCAGTGCGAACATGGTTCCAGAAATTCCGATCTGATGATTTCGATCTCGAAGATAAGGAAAGTCGTGGACGTCCTAGTGAACTTGACGACCACGAATTCAACGCTGCAGTGGAAGTAAACGCGCGAACAACTGTTCGAGATCTTGCAGAACAACTTGGCGTAAGCACAGCAGTTACCACTCACTTGAATCGCACAGGAAAGACAAAAAAACTGGGCATGTGGGTGTCGCACGAATTGAACAATAATTTTAAAAAATTGCTATTTTGAAGTGTTATCTGCTCTTATTCTGCACAACGAAAACGACTATTTTCTTGATAGGATTGTCACGTGCGACGAGAAATTGATTCTGTACGACAACAGGCGACGTTTAGCTTAATGGTTAGATTGCCATCGGGCTCCACAACACTTGCCAAAGTCGAAATTGCCTCAAAAAGGTTATGGTGACTCTTTGGTGGTCTGCAGCCGGGCTTATTCATCACAGCTTATTGAATCCGAACGAAACGATTACCGCACAGAGATACTGCCAAGGCCTCTCGTCTACTGATTATCACTTCTTTAAGCACCTTGTCAACTTCCTGCGAGCGAAATGCTTCACCAACCACGATGACGCAAAGAATGCCTTCAACGAATTCGTCGCTTCCAGCACTCGAGAATTTTGTGCAATTGAAATAAATAACGCAAACGTAAAAAACGAATTCATCGTTGCCAGAACTCCAAAACTTTTTGTTACTGGAATACTTTACTTTAAATTTGTTCCTTGTTGAGAAAAATATGCTGAGTGTAATGGTTTTTATTTCGGTTCATAATGAAGTAGGAAATTTCATATGTTACAGTCTAATGCTAAGTCCTTTTCGAAACCGTGCTTGCTCTCCTTCGTCCAGTGTTCTGTCAATCAGACAGCAAGCAGGTTGGGCGATAATTGGCGATATAGTGTAGGTCACCCTTCCCGACCAACAGCACGGTTCTATTGGTTCTCACCTGAGTAGAAGAGCTTCGATTGCCTTTCTGGACGCTGCACCTGTTTCGTCTAAGCGTTGGATTGCAACCATCTTTGTTTTAATTTGCAAGTTTGGAAGTAGCTTGGCTGCCGCTTGTAGCTCGTGCAATTCAAACACAGGCGTATTAGCTGGAATGTTTCTGTAGAGAGACGTCGCTTGATCACTTTCGAAATCTTAGCTTTCGTAAAGCTAGCGTGGTGTTGAATGAGCCGACCGCATTGCTCTTCGATGTTATCTGGAACGGCATCTTACCAACAACAGATTAATGAACTGAATAAATCCCGGTCTGTGGTGGTTCTGGGACATGGTTCTTTTTTTAAAATTTAGTGGCTTTTTCTTTTTTCCGCGAGAAAGGAAACCTTGCACGTAGGAGGTGATCATCTGATCTCGCGTAGAATTTTGGGACAGAAGCGAGATCAGTTGGGTAAAATCTTCAATTTACTGTAGTGTGGTCTAATTCGTTATGGTACTCACCATTGGAAGACTCCCATGTCCACCAATGAAAGTGGGGCTTCTACAATTGCGAGTTTCTATGAATGATCTTGATTGACATAACAGGCTCAGAAGCCCACTCACCCTATTCGCTCTATTCCAATTCTCGGGTCCCAGTGTGATGTTCATGCGCTCAGCGAAGCGGGAAAAACATCGGACTACCAGTGACTCGGAAGAAGACCCATTTCACGAAAAATCCATGGCGTGAAGACTTTCGTTGTCGAATGTTCCGAAGAACAGTTTTTCTACGGTTTCAATGTTACATGGGCGGCATGTTTTCATCTCAGCCGGTGCAATGACATCGCATCTTTCCTTTCTTGCTTGCATGGTCAGGTCCTCTATAAAGATCAGAGTCAGATGCACTTGCTTTCACGCTTTTGGCTTAACTGAGTCGTAGAATGCAATCCGCCAAACTAGAACACACCCACGCATGCATGCATGAACACGCACTCGTAAACACAGAAGTATGCTAAATGTGTACAGCAGAAAAGCGGAGTCGTCTTCTGGAACCATTTGTGTCTCAGGAAACCGTAAGGTCGCTTTTGGTTCACTATTTACCACCTATACGCCACGAGAGTTCGCCACGCGTTGCATCACCACTAACAGACGCATGTGGAGGAGGTCCACGGCCCGGCTTATACTTAAAAAAGAATAAAGCTCTCGATGTTGATCTTTATTAAGCATCGTTTGAAGGTGATTGAATGCATATCTGGCCTTTACAATGACTCGTTGTGGCTACCGATGTATCGAGCCTGTGCTGTTATCCTCTCAAATAAACCTGGTACCAATTTGCCGACCCCCGGTTTTAAGGGCTCGGTGGGTCTGGAACTCGAGGCCCAATTTCATATGTATTGCAGGGCGCCTCCGAGCACTTCACTACACGCTCTTCTAATACCTACTTATTAAAAAAACAAACTCATGTCCAGTCATGATCTCGCGGCTACCGATCCTTCAGCATTCAAAGTTAGATCACTCAACAGTTGCGTACGCAGAACGACGGATAAGCTAACATCGTTTCTAAGCTTAATCCTCACACATTTGCTTAAAATTTCATGCCGACCCATCTCCCTAACACTAAAGTCTTTGTAAACTATCTACATCATGCACAGTCAAACGTATGTAACGGAGTCATTCGATATTAGCGTTCTCCACACAAACTTCTCTAATGACGCTGTAACACGAGCCATTCACAAACTGCTCATTTAAAATAAAGAGCACATAAAATTGTATGACTTGTCAAATCAATGGCTTATGACTCTCTAAAAAGAGTCTCTTAGCTGTTCAATTTTTAGGCAGTCCGAAAGATATTACACGCAAATCAGAGGATTGGAAATTGGACAACAAGTAGCACCAAGTCTCGCTACTGCTTTTGTGTTTGAGATGGAAGCCACATTTTTCCCGTTGTGGTCCTTTACTGCCTCCCATCGATTTACCGTCTCATTGTGGCTGAGAGGTGTTCCTGGGTGTCGGACTGCGATGTACATTCGTCCCTCCGGCAGGGTTTCCCAAGCTGAGAAGGAATCCGGTGTTTCCATCAAGAAGCCTAACTAAGAGTAAACCAATACTAAGATCCATCACTGTCCTGGTATCAAAGTCGCATGGTGGAAAATCTCCCTTTGATCCACAAGAGCTGCGACTGAGATCGTGGTGACACCTGGGGCAGACTTTAGCCAGGCTGTCCTCGGGATTCCAGAAAGCCAAAATGGCTTAACCAGCAAATCTCCGCAAAAAGGTGATTATGCTGGGGCCCGCACAACTAGTGAGGATGGGCCGTTCAAGTATCAAGTACCAAGTAAGGTCCTTTGCTGTACTGCTTATACATTAATGATTGCTTAGTTACAAAAGAGATCGCATTTATTCAACCAACGTTTCGATGTCTTCGTCTTCCACAGAACCGATGATCTGAGTCGATGTTCACAATCGTTAGTCTTTCCGATATGGAGCATTCGCAGTCGTATCGAGCCGGATTATTTTAGTGGAACATCTCTCGAATGAAGCACGTGCACCCGATACAACGACGAAGACGCCACATCGAGAAGACAAACGGCTATGGACATCGACATGGATGACCCGTTATGTGAAAGCAAAAAACGTCGAAACGTTATTCGAATAAATATTGCCAATAACCTCATGTGGGCGCGTGTGGCGCAGTGGTTGGAGGCGCCACTGCGGCGCGCACGTGAAATGCGCCCATGACCCACCAAGCCTTCCATCCCTCCGGGGTCGGCAAATTGGTACCAGACTTGTCTGGGAGGATAGCAGCACTGGCTCGATACATCGGCCGGCCACCGCGAGTCATTGGAAAGGCCAGATATGCATTCAATCACCTCCAACGATACATAATGAAGTCGAATGCATGGCGCATCCCTCAGGGATTGATCAACGCCGAGAGCTTTATCCTTTATCCTTTTAACCTCATGTTACCTTATCGGTGGAACAAGGTACAATGGTCATTTATAAAGAAGTTAAATGAAAGTCGGCTTACAATGACATTGTTATGCTAGTTGAATTAATCGACGGAGCATATTAAGTTCACAAGACAAGCACCTAATAAAAACTGCTTTTCGTTGTTAAATGTCGAAACAGATATTTCCAAAAGTGGCTACATTAGAAGATAGTACTGAAAGCTAGGGGTGCGTGTGGCGCAGTGGTCGGAGGCGCCCTGCGACTCAGACTAGGATCGATCCCCACGCCTGTGACCCACCAAGCCTTCCATCCCTCCGGGGTCGGTGTTACATGGGCGGCATGTTTTCGTCTCAGCCGGTGCAATGACACCGCATCTTTCCTTTCTTGCTTGCATGGTCAGGTCCTCTATAAAGATCAGAGTCAGATGCACTTGCTTTCACGCTTTTGGCTTAACTGAGTCGTAGAATGCAATCCGCCAAACTAGAACACACCCACGCATGCATGCATGAACACGCACTCGTAAACACAGAAGTATGCTAAATGTGTACAGCAGAAAAGCGGAGTCGTCTTCTGGAACCATTTGTGTCTCAGGAAACCGTAAGGTCGCTTTTGGTTCACTATTTACCACCTATACGCCACGAGAGTTCGCCACGCGTTGCATCACCACTAACAGACGCATGTGGAGGAGGTCCACGGCCCGGCTTATACTTAAAAAAGAATAAAGCTCTCGATGTTGATCTTTATTAAGCATCGTTTGAAGGTGATTGAATGCATATCTGGCCTTTACAATGACTCGTTGTGGCTACCGATGTATCGAGCCTGTGCTGTTATCCTCTCAAATAAACCTGGTACCAATTTGCCGACCCCCGGTTTTAAGGGCTCGGTGGGTCTGGAACTCGAGGCCCAATTTCATATGTATTGCAGGGCGCCTCCGAGCACTTCACTACACGCTCTTCTAATACCTACTTATTAAAAAAACAAACTCATGTCCAGTCATGATCTCGCGGCTACCGATCCTTCAGCATTCAAAGTTAGATCACTCAACAGTTGCGTACGCAGAACGACGGATAAGCTAACATCGTTTCTAAGCTTAATCCTCACACATTTGCTTAAAATTTCATGCCGACCCATCTCCCTAACACTAAAGTCTTTGTAAACTATCTACATCATGCACAGTCAAACGTATGTAACGGAGTCATTCGATATTAGCGTTCTCCACACAAACTTCTCTAATGACGCTGTAACACGAGCCATTCACAAACTGCTCATTTAAAATAAAGAGCACATAAAATTGTATGACTTGTCAAATCAATGGCTTATGACTCTCTAAAAAGAGTCTCTTAGCTGTTCAATTTTTAGGCAGTCCGAAAGATATTACACGCAAATCAGAGGATTGGAAATTGGACAACAAGTAGCACCAAGTCTCGCTACTGCTTTTGTGTTTGAGATGGAAGCCACATTTTTCCCGTTGTGGTCCTTTACTGCCTCCCATCGATTTACCGTCTCATTGTGGCTGAGAGGTGTTCCTGGGTGTCGGACTGCGATGTACATTCGTCCCTCCGGCAGGGTTTCCCAAGCTGAGAAGGAATCCGGTGTTTCCATCAAGAAGCCTAACTAAGAGTAAACCAATACTAAGATCCATCACTGTCCTGGTATCAAAGTCGCATGGTGGAAAATCTCCCTTTGATCCACAAGAGCTGCGACTGAGATCGTGGTGACACCTGGGGCAGACTTTAGCCAGGCTGTCCTCGGGATTCCAGAAAGCCAAAATGGCTTAACCAGCAAATCTCCGCAAAAAGGTGATTATGCTGGGGCCCGCACAACTAGTGAGGATGAGCCGTTCAAGTATCAAGTACCAAGTAAGGTCCTTTGCTGTACTGCTTATACATTAATGATTGCTTAGTTACAAAAGAGATCGCATTTATTCAACCAACGTTTCGATGTCTTCGTCTTCCACAGAACCGATGATCTGAGTCGATGTTCACAATCGTTAGTCTTTCCGATATGGAGCATTCGCAGTCGTATCGAGCCGGATTATTTTAGTGGAACATCTCTCGAATGAAGCACGTGCACCCGATACAACGACGAAGACGCCACATCGAGAAGACAAACGGCTATGGACATCGACATGGATGACCCGTTATGTGAAAGCAAAAAACGTCGAAACGTTATTCGAATAAATATTGCCAATAACCTCATGTGGGCGCGTGTGGCGCAGTGGTTGGAGGCGCCACTGCGGCGCGCACGTGAAATGCGCCCATGACCCACCAAGCCTTCCATCCCTCCGGGGTCGGCAAATTGGTACCAGACTTGTCTGGGAGGATAGCAGCACTGGCTCGATACATCGGCCGGCCACCGCGAGTAATTGGAAAGGCCAGATATGCATTCAATCACCTCCAACGATACATAATGAAGTCGAATGCATGGCGCATCCCTCAGGGATTGATCAACGCCGAGAGCTTTATCCTTTATCCTTTTAACCTCATGTTACCTTATCGGTGGAACAAGGTACAATGGTCATTTATAAAGAAGTTAAATGAAAGTCGGCTTACAATGACATTGTTATGCTAGTTGAATTAATCGACGGAGCATATTAAGTTCACAAGACAAGCACCTAATAAAAACTGCTTTTCGTTGTTAAATGTCGAAACAGATATTTCCAAAAGTGGCTACATTAGAAGATAGTACTGAAAGCTAGGGGTGCGTGTGGCGCAGTGGTCGGAGGCGCCCTGCGACTCAGACTAGGATCGATCCCCACGCCTGTGACCCACCAAGCCTTCCATCCCTCCGGGGTCGGTAAACTGGTAGCAGACTTGTCTGGGAGGATAGCAGTACCGGCTCGATACATCAGAAGGCTACCGCGAGTCATTGTGAAGGCCAGACATGCATTCAATCACCTCTAACGGTGCTTAATGAAGTCGAATGCATGGCGCATCTCTCAGGGATTGATCAACACCGACAGCTTTATTCTCTTTTTTAATGGAAAATTAAGCAATAAAAATATTCTAGTACAGTACCTTAAAACCAAAGCAATGGCATCCAAAGCCAAACAGCAAAATCTCTTTAAAGCAATTCTTCGTATCAAACGAAGTAGGCACCGTTGTTAAGAGATACCTAAAAACAATGGTCTGGAGAACTTTGTTGCAGTTATAGGAATTCCACCTGGCACTTTACGTCGTCAGTTGATTCGGAACCGCCTGCATGACCGCTACGTAAAAGAGGATTGCGTAATTTTCCCTAACGATAGGGACGGAGACTGTATGATTTGAGGTACAACATACCTGATCTCTTGCAAGATATGCGGTGATACATCGATTGGCAAAACGGATAGACCACCTTGTATCCGCGTATAACATCTAGATGGAATGTCGAAAACTCGACCAAGCAACTCCCGTAAGTAGTCATAGGGCACAAAGGCAAAATGATGACGTTTTTGAGGTGATGCACAGAATCCTGAGGCAGAAATCGAATACCTCGGAGAGCGAAATCCTTGAAGCCTTTTGGATTAATATCAGAAACTTAAAAATGAATAAAAAAGGAGAGCGCCTGACTATCACATTTGACGTGGCACCTTATCTCAGATTGAATTTCTGATCTGACTAAGGTTCATTGCTCATAGTTTATGAACAACACATGGTTGACCTTACACCATCGAAGAAATTAAGCGACGGGACTTCCTTAATAGGTAGATTCTGAGCTTGATTCTTGAACCAGGTTTTCATTGGAATGAGGAAATATCAGCGAGATAATAAAACTTGGTATGGGACGTCTAGACTCTGAGGAAGGCCAAATCACCTAAACTTCAGCCATCACATTTGAGAAAGAAGAGATACCAACCTCATGTTAGCCCAAACAAGGACAATTCGTACGAGATTATTGATTATCCATGCCAAAATAAAGTGGAAGTCGGTCTTTCAAATTTTTCTAGACAATTATTATACCAATTTCATGCTCTTAGAGTGATGAAGGGTTTAGTAAGACCGGGCGGGGTTGAATCAACAGCATGGTCGTGATTATCTGCATCACAACAACTGGAACAAATAACATATTTTCTAAACACAACGAGACCTTATGTAATCGCATGTTAGCAGTCGCAGCGCTAGAAGGGATCTATTGTAGAATTAGCGATCTTTACGCTGCGTTCAGGAAGTATGTTGGTTATCGCGATGTGGGATAGAACTACCACCGTACTCGTGACGACTGGCATGGCTAGCACTGTATTACCCGCTTCCTATTAGGAAATTGATGTCGGGTTTCTACCTGTATTTTGAAGCGGCGTGTCTCAGCCTAAAAAGACTTTAATGATCAAGATAAAATCCATTGGAGTTTACACATTTTTGCAACTGAGAAACAGGTTTCATTTATTCTGGTTGCTCAAGACTCTGGGCTACTAGAAACGAAATCATTTAAGGCAGTTTCTGCCTGTTTAATTTCTCAGGCCTTTCTCGCAAAGCCAGTTGTCGAGATATTTCAAGAAGTGGTGTTTGGCAGGTAGGAGAGCCGGCAAATGTGGTGGATAAGGAAGAGTTTCGTAGCCCAACTGTTTCAACCTCTACAATAACATGTGGCGGTGCGTTATCGTGGAGAAGAATTGAGGAAAACGTTAATAACTCAAAAGATAGAAGAGATTAATAACTTTTTATATACCTCAACATACATAGTTGATATATTTATTTATATCTTTTAAACTGATCCTCTTTAGCTGGTACGAGGTTGGTATATGTCTTCGTTGTCGTAGTTGTTGTCGTTGGTGATGTTGGTCGATGACTGACGTTCCGGCGATTTCGCCTTCCTCAGAGCCTGGATATATTTTATATTAGAATACTTTAATTTTTCGTTCGAACTAAACTATAAATGAAGATCAAACGTTTAAATAGATGGTGGGCTAAGATGTTACGGTCAAATGTAGGTCTACACCATATTGAACAGAAAGGCTACTCACCGTGGTGTTACGAGTGGGACTGGCCCACGTGCTGTTCATATGGGGTCCCGAGCAAGACACATCCCCGTGGTCAAAATATCATTTTGAAATAGGGCGCCAGGTCCCGTGTGATAGTGAGGCCATCGTCTTTCCGGTTCATCTTTGGATTTTTGAAGTTTATCCAAGACGCCTTCATGGTTTTGCGCGTTGATGTTTTCGATTCCTGCGCTAAGATCTGCGCAGTCACTTCAAAATCATCGCCGTTGTCCCTTCGTGCCCTATGCGTGCCTAGAGGAGTGTTTTGACGTAGTTTACCTTTCCCATCTAGGTGTTCTTTTATGCCGATACGAAGTGGTCTATCCGTTTCCCCAATATATTCCTCACCGCATGCGTTACATGAGATCAAGTATGTTATACCTGAACTCATGCAATCATGGTGATAATGCATATCAAACCAGATGTAGATCATAAGCATGACCTTATCCTAGTTTGAGCCATTAAACTTGACGTCACCGATTGTCGTAGAGGATCCACTTCCACAAAACGGCAATTTCTTCTATTGTCTATTTATTCGGCAATCACTTATCGAGCTTCTTCGACTTTCTAATGCCCTTTGAATGCTTCAAAACAAGTAGGATACTTAAACAGAGCACTTCATTTTCTCCAACAGTTTCGCACGTATTTGATTCCAACAATCCTTCCAACTCATCGGTGTCAACACGTCCGCGACCTTCCTAATCTTCGAGGTCGAACTATCCACGATGATATTTTCCAAAGCAACGTTGCATTTTCATGGTTCTCTACTCCGCTAATGTTTCGAGTAGTTTGATTGGACTACGTCCGAGGTTGCATATTCGTAGAAGTAGATTTGTCACAATTACTGTTTTGACAGCTGAAAGTCTAACCTGTAAAAATTGTTAGAACACAATTTATACTGTACACCTGAAGGTGCGAAAGTACACTATATGAACTTTACAATATTATGTGGAAATAAAGCACTTGGAACAGGATGCTGCTAAAACATATGCAAAAGGAATGAATTCATAAATCTGATATTTTTTATTCCTAGGTCTCCCAACGGTTTACCGCCTCATTGTGGCTGGCAGGGGTTCCTGGGTGGTTATCCCACCCTAAAAAGGAGTCCGGTGTTTCCATCTGGAAGCCCAGTTAAGAGTAAACCAATACCAGGGTTCACCACCATCCTGGTATAAAACTTGTCGCATGGTGGCAAATCTCCCTCTGATCCACAAGAGCTCCGACTCCCTGTGGTGGTGAAGACCTGGAGCATACTTTGGCCAGGCTGACCTCGCGATGCCAAGGAACTACAATAGCTTAACCAGCAAACTTCCAGACAATAGAAGTTATACTGGGGTCTGCACAACCAGTGAAGACGAGCCATCCGAGTATACAAAACATTTTTATTTCTATTTTTACATGATTCATCATCGCATCTACTGTTGGGAGCGCAGCACTCCTTGCATTTGATTCGTCTTTCTCACATTCACCGCTCACAATCGCCTTCCAAGATTTTGGGTTTTGCTCCAGAATATTCGTTGAGTCGATTCTCCTTGTAATCTTGGAAATAGTCAGGTTACGGCATTCCCACGTGGACTAGATGAGAGCATTGGTAGGGGGTTAAACTAGCTGCTTTGCTTCCTGATCGATGGCATCACAAATCGCTGCGCTATCCCCTTCCCAAATCTGGTATTAAAGTCCAAATAATCTAGTATTCTAGCAAACTGGTGAAATTTGTTGAAAAACTCGCAGGAAAGGTTTGTCTGTGTACACCCAAATGTTTCCACTCCTTGACCTGTACCACCTGTCGACCTGATGATCGTCAAGAGGCCCGAGCTGGTGCCAATAAATCCTCCATTTGCCTTGTCGCGGGCAAGAGTAACCTACTGGCTTCTGCTCTCTCTAGGGACTCGTTGATCATCATAGCTATCTTCTAGGCTTATCGTGAAGAATGTTCACTGTCGGATCGGTGGTCTTTCTGCAGTACATTTGACATCCCAAGGAATTCAATCGCTAACAGCTCTTGCCCAATTGTCGTTCATATGCATTACGTGTTCATTCATCTCATTTTATCTTCAACAGTTTGTTCTGTAGAACGGCGTCTCTGATCATTGATCGCTGATTTAGGTTGGAGCTTTAGGTACACTCTTTTACTTACGTGATACTGGACACTCCTAACAACGTCCCTTCGACTGCGTGTTTTCTAACACTAAGTGATCTTTCATACCGTTCACGAAGCGATAAGGTTTCTTACAATGGGTGAACGGGCTCTTCCTGCGACACCTCAATGATTTTCCTCACCGTATGTATGTGGTCTATTATACTGAGTGATTTGTAAAACTCTGCTTTTTCACGTGATTGTCCTTCGTGCAGTGTTCCGTCAATATTGTTTAAGAAAACTAGAGTGAAATGCTTGTAAACGATAGAGAGTAAGCAGATTGGGCAATAGTTGCCGAAATCGTGAAGGTCATCCTGCTCGAACAATAGCATTGTCTCAGGAAAGCGCATTATGGACTGCATTTGAGTCTCTCGAAGAAGTCACCAACGAACAACCTTTTCAACTCAAAAGTCCATCCAGGGCTCCGTTGTATAGCAGTGGGCTGATATTTCAGTAACGCTAAAAAAACTGTGCACCACTCACAGAGAGCTTCTACGATACCTACTGAAATTTAAGCGGAAGTTCCAGTAGTCGAAATGCGCATTTCAGGTCTTCACAAAATATCCTATTAGGTGATAGATGGAGAAAAAGAATGGTAGAGCTGACTTTAGCAAAACGGAAGTGTTCTCTTAGACGACTACACAAACGTCGTACAACGACACCTTTATGCAAAATTTTTCTACAGCACAACGACTAGGTCTTACTACAAAACAATACTAACATTAACACTTAGCAAATAAATACTTCTTTTAGTCGTCTCGTAGCTCAAAGGGCGCGTGTGGCGCAGTGGTTGGAGGCGCCACTGCGGCGCGCACGTGAAATGCGCCCATGGCCCACTAAGCCGTCCATGCCTACGGGGTTGGCAAATTGGTACCAGACTTGTCTGGAAGGATAGCAGCACTGGCTCGATACATCGGCCGGCCACCGCGAGTCATTGTAAAGGCCAGATATGCATTCAATCACCTCCAACGATGCTTAATGAAATCGAATGCATGGCGCATCCCCAAGGGATTGATCAACGCCGAGAACTTTATCCTTTTATCCTTTTTTTAAGTCGTCTCGAACCCTAGACTCACCAAGCCCTCCATCCCCTTGGAGACTAGGTCTTACTACAAAACAATACTAACATTAACACTTAGCAAATAAATACTTCTTTTAGTCGTCTCGTAGCTCAAAGGGCGCGTGTGGCGCAGTGGTTGGAGGCGCCACTGCGGCGCGCACGTGAAATGCGCCCATGGCCCACTAAGCCTTCCATCCCTACGGGGTCGGCAAATTGGTACCAGACTTGTCTGGAAGGATAACAGCACTGGCTCGATACATCGGCCGGCCACCGCGAGTCATTGTAAAGGCAAGATATGCATTCAATCACCTCCAACGATGCTTAATGAAATCGAATGCATGGCGCATCCCCAAGGGATTGATCAACGCCGAGAGCTTTATCCTTTTATCCTTTTTTTAGTCGTCTCGAACCCTAGACTCACCAAGCCCTCCATCCCCTTGGAGCTGGCAGATTGCCACCAGACTTGTCACATTGCCACTGTCGGATAAAATTAGTGACTTGATACATCCACAAGTCATTATATAGGCTAGATGTGCATTTAATCACCTACTCGATGAAGTCTGACGCATGCGCATTCCTCTGCGACTGATCAACGCCGGATCCTCAGTCAACACTTACAATGTTACCGTGCTTAATGTTGTTTTAGCCAGCAGCAGTCTTTCTGCCGAAAACAACAAACAACGAGGTTTTTTCGAATTATTGACTGCAGAGAATAGATTTCTATGGATGACAGTGAGTACAACATTGGTGTTCGATAAAATATCTATTGATTATAAGAAGTGTATGAAAACAGCTATGTGCGCCATGGTAAATCATAGAAAAAAATGAATTGTACACAGGTCATATTATCCACAATGCCCCATCCCTACATAAGACTCGTATAGAAGTCCCGTCGTCGCGTAAGTTTTTGATGATTAACAGTAATTATGATGTTCCCAAGACCGACTTTCTATTAATCTTGGCATTGGATTGTAAATCTGTTGTTCTCTTTTTTTACAGCACTTGCGAGGTTGTTTTTCAAGGAAAGGTGAAGGAAGGAAGGAAGGAAGGAAGGAAGGAAGGAAGGAATAAAGGTGTGCTGAATAACAACCTCGCTATTGCTGCAGAAAAAAGAACTGCAGATTAATAACGAGAATAGTGACAAATCCTTATTACTACGTAAAAGCAGTAGTAAGGAATAACTGGTAAAAATTAATAATACACTAACATCTCCGCGACGATGCCTAATTCCTTGCTGGGCTTACTGTGAAACCTATACGTGTCACACTGGACATTCTGGTGGTATTATGTAGCCCCGCTCATTTGGTTGTGATTTTCTTTTTATACATCAGTTCTTCTTCGCATGTCAAGAAAATTTCTGCGTTTCTTGTCCTATGTATGCTCCATGTTCTTCTACACATTTCTGGTGCATATACAACTTTTGTGTATGAAGGAAAAACACTCGTCCACGATGCAATTATACTACTGTCAGCGCTCCATGAAGTTTCATAAGTTTTGCAAAGAATATTGCGATGTTCACGTTGTGGTTTTCATGACCTCTCATTCCAAGCAATACTAAAAGTCATTACAGCAACCGAAAATCGGACAGCAACGACTTGCTTCTGAAAAATGATGGTGCACACTGCATGTGTTGACAGTTCTTCGAAACAAGCATTTGTGCGCCTCTTCAATGGCTAAGAAAACAACTCTCATGGAAAACGGCCACTATATCATGTGTTGTATAAGCTACCAACTGATTACAGGAAGTACAAGGAAGAACTTCTGTGCACCAAAATAAACCACTAGAAAGTAAATGACACCTAAGGGCGTCCTGGGCGACCTCTCTCGCAAAACCATTACGACACTTGTAGATGTCATTCGTTGCGAGAGTGCTAACAAGAATGTGAATGTGATGATAGAAATAACAATAATAACAATGACAACAGCATAAGATCATTACCAGTGCTAGTGTTTATACGACATTTATTTGGTGGCTAGCGACAGAATGTTCATAAACTTGGGAATGACTTCTTAATGCGTGACATTTCTTATCGTTCACTTTAATACTAGGGCGCGTGTGGCGCAGTGGTTGGAGGCACCACTGCGATACGCACGTGGAATCGATCCCTGCGTCCATGGCCCACCAAGCCTGCCTTCCCTCCGCGGTCGGCAAATTGGTACCAGACTTGTCTGGGAGGATAGCAGCATTGGCTCGATACATCGGAAGGCCACCGCGAGTCATTTTAAAGGCCAGAAATGCATTCAATCAACTCCGAACGATGCTTAATGAAGTCGAATGCATGGCACATCCCTAAGGGATTGATCAACGCCGAGAGCTTTATACTTTTTTATCCACTTTAATGCTTAAACTTGTGAGAAACTCAGCCATGAACCAAGGAGCGTCAAATCAATCGGTCACTGTTCCTTTCAAAACATAATTTAATACCCCATAAGAGAAATAAACCAAAAGTGAAACAACACAAGTTGTTTTTACTTGCAACAGCAACAAAGTCACAAAATAGAAGAAAAAGCTTAGTTAAATAAAAACGAATAAAGTAATACTAAGGAAGTAAAGCGAAGTTGATCACGATATGTAAAACCACCTGTATAAAAGCTCTAGAAAAAGTTATGGTGAAATATGCAATAATGCTTGCAAACGGACGTCGCTGCTTATTTGTAAATGAAATTTTACGGCAATACCCAAGATACCAGGGTACCAAAATGGATACCAAAAAATAGGTTATAATATCAAAATGTAAATAAGGAAGTAGCAGAACAATAAAGTAAAATAATAAAATCCTGAGAAACTAGGTACTAAAATACCTTTAGAAACTTTTCAAACACTCCCTTACAATTCAAAACAAGGAAATAAAATGCCCAAAAACAAAAAGAACATTAAGTTCTTTCTTTGTAATGAGTACATTTCCATCATATTTCCAACACAGCAATTCCAAACAAGTAAAAGAGTAAATTTATAGACTATTTACGAAATTTAGTTGCTTATGAGTTAACAACTGGATACGGCAAGTGACGGGGTGGGGAGAAATACCGTACAGTTGTTACAGCGCCATCTTCAGCAGCAGCAGAATTATAGTCAAGGGCTGCATAACTATAAACACAGTCTACCTTGCCATCACTCTTTCGAAATGTGGATCAAGACTTGGCGCCAAGATTGGCTTAGCGACCGTTGACCAGTTCTCCTCCCATGAATGAAGGTTGTCGTCGAGTACAAACTGCTTCATTTGTTGCAGTTTCTGAATATAAAAAAGACATCTAACAAGAACTAATATGCCTTTATTTTAAAACCGTTTCCACTGTGTTCTCCTATAGGCATTTCCACTTAGATTAATCATGAATTGATGTGACAGGAAAGTGATTTTAATCACGCTTTTTTGATACAAGACGAGAAAATTTGGTCGGCTTTCGGAACACTATAGAGTTTTTTCAAATTTTCAGAGAGTTCTTGGTAATCCATAGGAAATTTCTGAAGTTGTCGTTTCTTTGCAAATACACCGAACATACCGAGAAAGTAACAAGAATAATGAAGGAAATAAAATATCGGATCAAGAAGTAGATACCAAAACAGAAAAAAAACGATCTAAATATCAGTGCTCCTGGTCCTGAACAAGTTCAAAATGATTAGCCAACAAATTCGCCCTCCATTTATAAGCCTGTTAACCAGATAATTTGATTATGATGTATAATGATTCTCCAGAGCCGATTAATGGATAAACAAGGGCCTTGGCACTTTCAGAAAGCTGAATGACACTGAAGGAATAAGTGGAATTGTGCTGAAACCGAAGCAGAGACCGCTTTGGCGTTTCAGAGCGCATTCTTGCACAGTGCTGAATTTCCCAATGATATGAGAAGTATGCTTACTTTGCAATGCGTTGGGAATCCAGTAGCTAGTGTATAAAGTTGTTGAAAGAGATCTGTCGCCGTGTCAAACAGATGCCCATTCTGTCCATCCTGTACTAATTCACCGATGCAGTTAAATCGCTTAGCTAACACTGGAATTCCAGCGCCGAACATATCGACTACTTTCATAGGTAAATCGAGTCCTAAACAACACATAAAATAGTCTCAGAAGAACTATGATCCTGCTTTTTTCATCCACATCTCAAAAAATGGGCGACAAAAACGGCTCTGAAGAGTATGAATTCGGGCTACCATTATTGAGCACATGTGTGTTACAACATTAACTATTCGAACAACCTATGTATTATGCCATATCAAAAAGCAATAGACGACCGACGATTTAAAAGTAAACAGAAAACACCTGAACTGCTGGTGTGAAGGGATACTCCTAGATCAGCGGTAGCAATCATTAACGGGTAGTCTTCCGATTCCAACCATAATGTGTGAACCTAAACTTTAATTGATAAAGGAAGAAAACCACTATTTGCATCATACTGAATTCCACTTTCATGCCAATACATATGTTTGAGTACAAAGGATTCAGAAATCGAAAAATTTAGGAGCACATATGAAGATCAACATTGTGTTAGATTTATAGTCCCTTCAAAATTAAACAATTATGTTGTTATAAGCAACTGGAAACACGACCATTTTTTTCCGAAATTAGAACATGCTGCAGAATTGCGTGAAATGGTTTTTAACTTCATTAAGCGCCGTTGGAGGTGATTAATTGCAAATTTGGTATTTTTGATGACTTGCGGTGTCCTACCGATGCATCGACCAATGCTACTATCTTTCCAGACAAGTCTGGTACCGGTTTGCCGACTCCGGAATGATGGATGGCTTGGTGAGCCTTGGGTGCAAGGATCGATTCCATGTGTATTGCAGAGCATCTCCGACCACAGAGCTTCACGCGAGAAATGGTTCATAAATACGTTAAATTATGTGAGATAGAACCAACCTCGACGAACTCGATTTTCATTCGTTTAATCTTCTCGACGTAATATTTCTTCAATGGTCCACGTCCAGTTATTATGAGAACAATGACAGGTAATCGGGTAGCAGGAGACCTTCATACCACAAAATTATTTGCTAATTTGACTTCCGTTTGTATTTGCTACTTTCAAAACTATTTGTGTTATTTTTGTTTGTTTCTTGTCAACTGGTGCTAGCAGTATTTATATTAAACAAGCTGTTAATAAAAAAATTGAAAAAAGGAGCTGTGAGAACTCTTTCGTGTAAGAAGTTATTCAACGAATGAAAGAAATGTACACAATAACATCGTTGAAACAAACGATTACAACAGCAACATACGAGCTTCTACTAATCGTCGCCACATCATTGTACTTCTTCACGGCGTCCAGCAAAATCTGAAAATCCTCGTCTGGCGTCCAAGAGGTTGATGATATGGCCAATAGCGGACGATCATCGCGAAATCGCACTTGACCAGTGGACGGGTCTCGAATTGAGAAACGAGTAACTGCAAATTCAGAAGAATAAATCTTGAGGTTTTTCAAAACTTTTTTTCTTCGTCGTCTCCAAGCGTTGAAATCAATTTATGCAGTATTTCATGTAAGTGTAAGAAGAAATTTATAGTAGAATATGAGAGCCTATGCAAAAATATCACACTGAAACGCGAAAGAAAAATGGAACTGAGGAACGCAACATATGTTGCAGTAAAACCTACCATCTTCGGTAGGTTGTGCACCAAACACTTGCCCGTTTTCATTCAGCCCAAGTCGAAGTAGCAACTCATGTTTATCGGCCAGTGAGAATTCTCTAAAGACGTGAGTGCAGTGAATAATTAGTGAGCAATATTTCTTCATTCTATGCAAAGAAAAAACACTTGATTCCTCTCTAATGCAATGATGAAGTTTCATTAAAACGTTTGCCTTGATTAACACGTTACTTGGATACATGGATAGATACTTTGATGGCCCTTTTCCGAGTTTTGTTTGGCTTAGCCACTGTGCTTCCATGGAACTCAGAGGTCAGCGTAGCCAAAGTGTGCCGTAGTCTGCCCTAGGTCGTCACCACCACAAGATGTTGCCGCATCACTGAATCAGAGGAAGATGTGCCACCATGCGACTAGTTTGATACCATGAAGATGGTGATTCCTGGTATCGGTTCACTCTTAACTGGGCTTCCAGATGGAAACACCGGACTTCTCAGCTTGGGAGACCCCGCTGGGGATGAATCCCTCCGCTATACATCGCAGCCGGACACTCAAGAACACCTCCCAACCACAACGAGACAGTAAACCGTTGAGAGGTGATTAATACGTTTCATTTCAAACACTCAATTCTCGATTATTTTATAAGTAGAAGCTTCTACATTGAACTTGAACTCTATATTAACTTACCTAAAATCATGTTATTTAAGAATGGAACGAAAGTTAAAGATTTTCTTTTAAATATTTGCTTTAAGACGTACGCAATTTATTTGGTGCTTAATTCTATCGCATTTACTTCGTGAGAGCTATTTACACTCACCTAAACGTACCACTAAGTGGACGATCGTAGAATACAGCGGCGTGAACACCCCAAGCTTTCTGCATGTCCTCGCGCATTGCTCGAGTCACACAAAGGCCAGCATCAGCTTTTCGACCGCAGGCACCCTCCCAACGATACACCCATTCGATGTACCTGCGTGACACAAATAAACCATTAAAAAATTTCTCATTGGAACTAAAATACGATAAAGCCATTAACGTACGAAGAATTAAACGCTACCTCCGCCTAAGATTTCTGCGTTCCTTTTTATCAACTCCACTAGTGTAACGTTTCCCTCTTGACGTCACATGTGCCGCCTCTCTATCCTATAAGGAAGCGAATCGGCACAAAATTAAATATAGAAGAGCAGAGAACAACTCTAATGAACGAATAAGACATCAGCAAGATATCAAGAACAACTCATGGAAATTCCATTCATCTGTGTCATTTTTATACTCTTGTTCATCGTTGAGTCACTCATGAAAACCACAGCAAAGTTTCTATTTATCTCAATCGCCTATAAGAGCAGCTACACAGGCTTTTGAAGGACACTTACATTGTTGTTTTTTGTTTTTAGGACCTTTGGAAAAGTCTGACCATCGATCCAGTATCATTCGATCTTTGGATCCAGTGGAAACTATTAATGGTCTATGCGTATTGGTTGTCACCAGAATGTGACGCCTCTCCAGTCTCCTTGATTTCCTTTAAATTTGTTGCCATATAATGACAGCTCATTTGGTCTTAGGTTGACGCCATGCTTTCAACTGCGCATTTCCGTTTAAACGGCACCAAGGTTTCCGATGTATAAGCTAAGCCAGAAAAAGTGCCCGAGCACACGCATGGAATTCTTTTTAATCATCATTAAGCCTAGCAAGATTATCTAGACCATTCGTTTCCTTTTGTTCTAGAACTGATGTATTCACCATATTGACTTCTTAGCTGAGATATGCATATTCATTTGAATGGTGGATATGAATGGGAGATCAAGTAGGAATCTGTTCTCCATTAAAACATTTTTTGTAAAGGTCAATGAAAGGCCCACTCTTCCAAATGCGGTGCCAAAATTAGCCAGCATTCGTTCCATCTGCTTAGTGTTGTAACATCGATAATATCACCAAAGCAATCAACGCGTGGTTACTGGTGGTCGATTTTAGCTTCAATATTATTCGATTCCAATTTTCTCATGATATTCTTAAGGATGGGAGTAAATCTTACCGGTATAATACCGCCTTGGTGAACTCCGCTATATATGTCAATAATAATGCCGTTGTATAATAGGATGGTGAAATTCGTGTTGTGAAGATTACAAAACATACAATTGTGAAAGACAAATCAACACTGGAATAGCCATGAGGAGTCAGGTGAGGTTTCTCAGAATCTCAATTGTAATCTTGCCTGGAACGGTTGCTGTACGGTTCTCCATCGACAAAACAGCAACTCGAATTTTGCACGATAGAATCGTTGAGACGATGTACCCACGCTCTCTAATTTGACAAAGAGACAAGTGGAGACGTCTATAGAAGACACTAGATCAGAAATCATAGATGATTTTTTCCATAGCCTTCCTGCAAGCAGCGGTGTTGCTAGGTTTCGAAGGTTGTCATATCGATCTTGCAATAAAATCTTAGCAAGTGTTGCGAATGTTCTTCTCCACTTTACTACACTCATCCGGTACTGTGTTTCTGCTATTTCCTCCTTAAAACCTTTTCTTAAACTCTTCTATGTGAAGCTATACAAACTCAGACGCATATTGCTGATTGCTTGTGGATCATGCCACTACACGTTGCACAGCATCAGCCCGAGTGTTTATGGTGGCATACGTCATTTATTTATTTCAAAACTTTTGCTTCGTAAGCAATACCATGGTGTTGCTTAACAAGCCGATCGTGTACTTAACCAATACTAAAGACGACGATTTTTTTTCCAAAAGCAGTTTAATGTTTTGACGAAATCCTGACCTACAACAGTTTCGAGTTTCGTTCTCTGAATTTTGTGGTCTTTCCGGGAAAAAATTCTGAGCGAAGAAGACAGTGTTCTCATCCTATAAAAACGTTGGTACAGCAGAGACATCAGCTATGTAATACTTTCGACTTACTATAACTTAAAACAACACTATCCCATTCCACCCCGTATGGACACCATAGCGTCAACAACGGTATGAACCAAATGGTCGTATGTACACCATTGTGTTCGTCTTCAATTTGGTAGTTTCTAGAGCTTCTTTTTCACTACAATATCTATATTCACTCGATAGTTAATCGAAAGTAGAACAGAATGGGAGGGATGACACCAGAGAAGCCACTCTCTGTACATAATCGTTTATAAGAAACCTTCTTACAAAAAAAGTAGTTTGACTAACAATTAACTTTCACTTCATTTTAGGCACCAATATTGTGTGGAATGTGAGGATGCGAAAAACACCAAAATAGATTCCATACGTAGTGCATAGCATTTCCAAATGCCGACAACAATGCATTTGCAATACGGACTATAGTAAGACATAATAAATAGTAGCATACACAACACTTATACTCTTTGAACGACGAAGAAAAGTCTCCTACTATGTTTAGAACCCCTCAAATCCTCTATTTCTTGAAAAAGATTTTTTTACTATCCAGAAATCAGAAAATCCATGGTCAACGGATAGTTGCTAGTACTTGACTGGCTGGATCACCGGAGAAAAATGGTGCTAAGGCACAATGGGTTTATAACTTGAGAAATAATTTTTATACGTTAAGGATAAAGGATAAAGCTTTCGACGTTTCCAAAAAAGAGATTTTGTAGTTTCAAAAGTTTGTGACCCTATCCCGACAGCTGAAACATGAGCGATGAGTTTCGTGCACCGTCGCGTTGTGAACTATAAAATCTCAACTGCTCAAAGTATTCGAGTGAAAAATACTTGGATGGCCCGCCTTCACTAGTTGTGCGTGCCTCAGCATAGGTTCCATTCTCCGGAGACTTGCTGTTAGCCATTATGGTTCCATAGAGTCTCGAGGACAGCCTGTCCAAAATTAGCCTCAGGTCACCACCACAGGCAGTCGCAGCCTTTTGCATCAGAGCGAAATTTGCCACCATGCGACTAGTTTTATACCAGGATTGTGCTGGATCCTGATAATGGTTTGCTTTTAGCTGAGCTACCTGATGGAAACGCCGAATTCCTTCCCAGCTTGGATGTTCCTACAGAGTGGATGATTCGAATGAAAAAGTGAAAGAATATGTTCTAGGAAACAAAAATGAAAATCTAGCCGAAAAAGTGATAAAACACGTATTTCGCTGCCAAAGGGCTTTAAAAGGAGTTTTCCAATGGATTTCATTTTAACTGACAAAGTTCACTATGAGTCGAGATATAACTTGGTATCTCCAGCTACTTCGGAATTACTTTCGAGCAAATCTCCATTAGGGTAAATGCACAAGCGCCCACGAATGTGTCAGAAGACAATTTATGAGCCCTCTTACTACTTTGCGCCGAACTAGTGTCTCCTTTGTTGACTCCTTGTTTTCAAAGCCGTCTTCTCCTAGTCGTGGTAGTGTTAGTTGCTCAATGCCTGGAAAAGAAAATTAAGTACGAAAATCGCCAGCTATTCCATAGAGAACCACGCTGTGGCATTCTAAATCTCACCCTTATTAACATACCATATTTGTCTTTCATTATAGACCACATATAATTGTGCCAATCAATTACAAATTTGGCGCTTTTAAGACGAGCGACCTAAACAGCCAATGTTTATAGGGTTATTCAAAGATTCTCGAAATGAGAAAAGTGAAAAAAACGGAAAAAGACAGAGTTTTCCTGAAAATGAATCACGACATAACATTTAAAAGTAGGAAAAAACACACCATCCAACAAACAAACATTGTTGGCAATGCTGGAGGATTCTGCATCAGAATCAATTTTACATCCCAACCGACCCTGGAAAAACATAAACAAACCAAAAAATGTTTGAAAATTTTAGAAATGGATATTCTAGTCAAATCAAACTCACCTAAAAAGAAGCGCCCATGAAAGGAATAAAAACGTCCATATAAATTTCAAAGGCAATTGCACGGCTTCTGGAAGGCGTGCAAGACAATCCGGTGGAGGTGCGACAGCGACATAACTGAATCATGACATTTAATAAAAATAGCGCCGTTCACCATAACCTAATGTGTATATCTGTAAGGAAATGCCATAATATGATGATAGAAGAGAAGTAAAACCTTCATCTACTGTCCATTATTTTTTCACGGCAGGGTACGATGTGAAATAGAATCACAATGACGTTGAGATATTTGCAAAACTCGCATCCCAGGCCAGATTGAATCGCGAATACCCTTTCCGGGTGCTCATATGTTGAGTAAGGAAATGCCATAATATGATGATAGAAGAGAAGAAAAAGGACAACTCACCTAATGCAAGGATTGTTATGAATTAGTGGATGCGGAGTTGATTCGAGATATCCTATCAACTTTACATTATAATCAAGTTCAGTCGCCAATGAATATGCATGGTAACACATTCGAGGACTTCGGCCGATGTCACCAAGCACCACTACGGCAGCTGTGTAGCGCCTATAAGATCTCATAACGAGCAATGGCTGTTTCAGAATTTTCACTACTTCGTTACTCCCCACTTAGGAATTTTTTTTGAAGCACAGTTGCCTAAGGTCCTTCTTACCCTACCACGAAAAAATAATAGGGACTAAATAAAAGAACGTTGGCTTTCGACTGCAGCTTCTGCTTAACTGGACTCAATACCGATTTGTGTTCCTCAGATCATTCTCGTTGATGGATAATTGCTGAGCAACCATTAAGGTAAAAAAAAAACTGTTTAAAAGGTAGATAATGCAAGGAGCTCGATGGTGAAGTGGATAACACGTGGGCGCGCGGAAAGGGTAATTGCGGGTTCTAAGCTGACCTAGGGTTTCGAGTTTGGCTCATATCTCAGCATCTTTGTTTTAAGGTGACTTATTTATGATGGCCAATTTATGGTATGGTTCTATTCTTCCAGATAGTGCTCGCTGTTTCAAAGTAACTCCAGTACTTCTACAAATCAGCACATAAGGATTTCTGCTGCATGCATACAAATACTTTCTCGTCTACAAATATTAGACGACAATCCGCTTTTGGGGTCACCGAGAAAAAACAGGATTAACCATTAATGATTTTCCGTTGCTATCAAATTTCACGCTATTTCACTCCTCACCTGTCCAATAACGACGAAGAATACTTTTAACTACGTGTACAGTTTTTCTTGATGTTTGGCAGTCCATCGAGTTCTCGCTCAGAGGACATAAAAAACTGTCCGTATTTAGGAGCTTCGTGAATAAGTCTAAGCATCTGGCCAATGGTCCTCTTGCCTTATCAGAAGAGATCTCAAGGGTGCCAGTAGTAACGGCTCTTGCTCACCGGATGTTGTCTAGAAGCATAACCAATCCGGAAATGGTGCTCAAAGATTTCCGTAAGGCTACAGAGCTATGACCAGAATTCCGCAACGTTGGTGTAGACTTCAAACTTCATCACGGAATAATAATAACACTACTATACAAAACCTTCATCTACTGTCCATTATTTTTTCACGGCAGGGTATGATGTGAAATAGAATCAAAATGACGTTGAGATATTTGCAAAACTCGCATCCCAGGCCAGATTGAATCGCGAATACCCTTTCCGGGTGCTCATATGTTATGCAGGGCACCATTGAGGCTATCGTTCTATCTTTCTCTCAACCAGTCTTTTACGCCAATGGTGCCATCAGGAATTACCCATAGACGGGAACAATGGGGAGTACAAATCGGCATTGAACCCAGTAACGCTGAGACCATAATCGAAATCGTAATGTACAACTCTTCTCTAGCGCCTATCACTTTTTCACGGCAAAGTACTATGTGAAATACAACTACAATGGTGTTGAGATATTTACAAAGCCTGAACCTCAGGCTAGATTGAACCGCGATTACACTTTTCAGAAGCTGACGTGTTACACAAAGCCACACTGAGGCCCTGGCTCCGCCTTCTCTCAGCGAGACTTTTAACCTTGCCCATAGATTTGTGACTTTAACTCTAGGTTCTGGAAATAACTGATGGAATAAACCGCAGGAAACGATAAGTCCTTTAAATTCTGAAGAAAGCAAATTACACCAGAACACTTGCCGCTGTGAAACGTGTTGTGGGCAAACTAATACAGTATTTTGGTTTTCTCCTCACCTTTAGCAATACTATTTTTGCAATATGTAAATCATGGCAATGAATATTATAAATGGTAAAGACTAATATTACCCTTTTGATGAGTCATTCGATAACACCGACTACACCATCCAGTCTACGTAAACTTCTAGTCGAGGAATTTTGCGCAAAAAATCTCAGCGCTCTTGAAGGGAAAACAATAATTTTGAACCCGACCGAACGTTGCAGCACGGTGAAATTCTGATGAAGAAGCCGCTCTGCAGGCGATGAAGAAACTGTGTGTACTGGTAAGCAACGTCGTTATGGCTCATAGATTTGGTGTGGAATTGTCTCCTTAGTCCAACCGGTTCTATCGGCAATCAGCCATCAAGGGAATGATCTGGGGAGCACATATTGGCATTGAACCTAATTAAGCTGAAGCCTCCCATATTTCAGGATCGTTGTGGTTTACATAATACCTTCCCATGGAAAAATAATATGCGCTAAATAACAGTTGAAACATTGTCTAGTTGTATCATACCCTACCATAAAAAAGAATAGGAGTACATAAAAAAGTGATTTACACAACAGCTTCAGCTTAACTGAGTTTAATGCCGATTTCTGCTCCCCAAACCAATCTAACTGATGGGTAATTGCTGATAAAAGCTCAAAGCTTTTATAAAAAGATTAAAGCTCTAGGCGTAGATCAATCCCTGAGGGATGCGCCATGCATTCGACTTCATTAAGTATCGTTGGAGGTGATTGAATGCATATCTGGCCTTTACAATGACTCGCGGTGGCCTACCTATATATCGAACCAGTGCTGCTATCCTCCCAGAAAAGTCTGGTACCAAATTACCGACCCCGGAGGGATGGAAGGCTTGGTGGGCTATGGGCGCATTTCACGTGCGCGTCGCAGTGGCGCCTCCAACCACTAATAGTAAAGTGGTGATTGCTGATAGTACAAAAAAAAAACGGCTGGGACAAAGGCGAAATAAAGCACTCGTGGTGGTGAACATGTTATCCTCGACTCCCGCCGCAGGCACTTGTAATCTGAAGTTTTGCAAATATCTCACCGTCATTGTGATATATCTCTAGTTAGTTCATGTTGAAAAGTATGTACAACAAGCGACAACACATTTAATATTAAAACAAATGTGCTCTCTTACGCTGATCTTTAAATAAACACACCACAGGAAGCCATTCACGTAATACTTAGAGATAATGGTAGAAGGCTTTACCTCATTGTGAAATAGGCTTCGATAGATCTTCCTCGACCTTACGAGCCTCTTCAAGATATGCTAAAATATGCTTGAAATTTAATCAAACTCTCTTCACACAAACGTATAAACGGCCATATGAAATTCACATGATAGTTTTATAAGAGATAATTGCTCACCTTTGTTGTCTTTCCGTACCACAGCAATCGCTTCACGGAAGTACAGAGAAATACCAGCGGGCTTTCTGTACACAAATTTATCCTGTAGCAGAAAAAAATTTTACGGGATTCTAAGACTACATCGTCTTTGCTTTTAAGAATGTTGGGAGCTAACAACTAGAACTAAACTATTGAAATCATGTCAAATTGAATCACAACAAATCTACACATAAAAGGATATCATATCATACTTGCCTTCCTTGAAACAGGACAAAAAAAGAAAAGAGAAAGTTGCGCAACACAAACTCTTTCTGTAAACCATGGAAATTTCACCACCTATAGCTAGTAAAGACAGCGTCGAAACAACACCTTACACTTCTCCAAATATCTAGCTTGAAGCTCCAGTTCCTCGACGACGGTCAGTTCCCTGCTGAACTCAGCGCTCATTCACTGGAATACCACTCTTTTTTTCAAGTTTTTACTTTCGAAAAATGGCTGAAAACATGAAGGTAAAGTGCGTTTACACAAAATGTCCAAAATAATTAGGAAAAAACCCCAGCAAGTGCAAAAAAAGATAAAGGATCATACATTCATCAGTCTAATGACTGCAGTGTAATACAAAATTCATTTTAAAAACAACTGGAAACGAACATACATCCTAGAGATCCTTTAAGAGAAATATGATGAGGATATAATCATACGGAAGACGTGTATATAAGTTTCGACAGTAGAGAGAAAATATGACTTTCAATGACCTCAATAGGAATCGACTTAGTATAGAACAATTTTGAATGTAAACATTGATAAGATGATTAACACAAAATGCTTGTAATAAAAAGGTGTACTCCTATATTATTAACAAACGTGACAAGAAAAGGATATAGCAATCATTTTATACATTACTTCATATCGAACTTCACGCTCACAACGCATTGACTTCATTGAGCTCTTTCACGATTTGACTGAGTTGCATCAGTGCAAGCTTCATTGGAATTTTCATACTAACTGAACTTATAGGCTGAGCAGTCGACGATGATGAAGATGTGGATGTCGGAGGCAAGTCCGGAGATCGAAGTGCAGGTACTGGCGAAGGCATAAATGGCGGCGTCGTTGAAGCTGGTGGTGGAGAAATATCTGACACCGGATTATCAGCAAAACGAGCCCTAGAAAACGTTAAACTATGAACAGTTGTGGATGCGCTTTACAGTTAGAAAACACTGTTAAAAACAAAAAGATGCTATAGTACACATGACATATGAAAAGCCATACTTTCTCTGTTCTTGTGGTTTCGACGAACCACGAGCTGACGACGAAGAGATTTGCTCGCGCTGCTAAAAAGTAAAGTGCATTGAAAAAAACTCTACCCCACCAAAACAATTAACAAATTACGAAGACAAAGTGAGACAATTCCCAACTATGGGATTTTGGAAATGAATGATCCCTATGGGATTGGGACCGATAAGTTCCCAACCGAGAAGAAATGATATTGTAGTCAGTAAATAAAAAGTAAACAATATGGGAACTAATATTTCTTCACATTAGAATCGAAAAATGAATTCGCATCTAAAACATAATTGCTTCCATACCGTCGCATCACTTGGTGAAATCTCTTTCGGTGACGGTTTGGGAGAGCCTGAAATAGAGGATAAATGTTCAAAAGCACACTATTAGTCATAAGATCCCACATAATAGACTAAAATTAGGAAAAAAGGACTTACTGATCGACGATATTACAGGAGATGAGTGCTGCTGCGCTATGAACGATGATCCGTTTCGCATTAAAGGAGATGCTTCAACAGCCTAGAAATCTTGGCTTCATAGTCTATACAACGATAAACCATCGCCCACCTTCGTACGAGATATCTCTAACCTGCTAACAGTGGAGCTAACAAGGCCTGAGGTAGCAGATAGGAAGTTAAAATAGATTAGAAATGACCACTGGACGTAGATGAGATTCAAAGGATGGATATTCCCCTCTGCTTTGCCAGATGGATTTACACCTTATGCATGCATATGACAATGACCTTGCACATACGAACAAATGTCTGTATGTAGATGGACTGCGTCCTACATTTCGGCCGGCCAAAAGCCTGCACGAAGATGACTGGCAAGTGTAGGAATAGAATTTCCAATCTGCTCCTAGCAAATAAGAACAGTGTTAACTGAGGAAAATGAAAGGGAAATCCTTAGTACATCTAATTCACAGGGCACAGCCAGATTTACAAAATGGAAATGAATGGAGAATTTTTAAAGAAAGCTCCAGTCAAATGACGATTAACATACCTCCAGCCTATAAAAAGCGACCCGATTACTCTTACTAGATATTATACATACATACCGTTCCGCCTGTACTGACATCGCCAAGTGATCCTCGTGAAGGTCGAGAAGTCGCAGTTATAAATTCGACCGGAGGCCTATAATTTAATATTTTTAGCAAATATGTAGTACGACAATAATCAAGTAGCAATTCTTATACTTAGAACAGAAACGGAAGAAAACGAAAGAAGACACCTATGCGTGTTGTCTGTACTGGCAGCGTGCTGACGTCTCGGCGCAGGGGACAGAGCTGGTGATTTCGACGGGGCTGATGCTGTCGACGGTGGAATATCATGTAAACGCGGCATGAAACCAGTTCGAGGTGGTACAGAATTGCTCAGGTTGGGACATCGTTTCACTTGAACTAAATGAGAAGAAAAAACTCATTTTATATCCATCGCATTATTGGTGTAGGCGTTCTGAAACCTAGAAAACGATCAATAACTAAGAATAGATAAGAAATAAATAAACTATCTGCCACTACAACAAGCCCACTTTGAAGTGAGGAGACATAATTGCTAAAATAATTGGAATTACCTGCTTTCGTATTCTTTTCATCACAGTTAGTGCCGCTCTCCTCTCCGTGGTGTTTTGGCTCGAGTTTGTAGATCTTTTTGTCTTTTGGTGGACTTATATTCTAAAATTTCCACCGGGATTTATTTTGAAAACAACTCTCACACCTTCATTATGAAAAGACAACAAGAAGATAAAACATATTGTAGTTTCAAAATATAAAGAACATAAAATAAAATAAAGAATAAATAGAAAGAAGAACAGAATAATAGAATAAATAGAATAAAGAACATCCTCGTTCATTCCCTTTTATCCAACCCTTCACACACAACGAGGGTGATTGTAAGAAACACGTCTCGCACAAGTAGGAAACTAAGGGGAGAATCGCGCGACTTGGCTCGCCAAATAGCCATCTCCAATGGCTACGAAATTATAACCTCGCGAGAAAGTTTCGAGGGAGAGCGACGCCCTAAACGAAGAGTTTGGCCAAAACAAAATCCCGTTTATCTTGTCTTTCATTAGCGATGAAATAAGTGCAGCGATAAAGCGATGCTTAAGAAGGACAGGAATCGGTAGCGATAGTTGAAATACTACCGGATACTCTACGTCGTCAATTAGGTCGTAACCGCCTGTATGACCGTCTATGTAGAACAAATTGCGCAATTTGCCCTTACGGAAGAGACAGGGGCTGCATGAGTTCAGGTACGATATACCTAATCTCTTACAATGATTACGAAGACGAGCATATTGGCGAAACGGCCAAACCTTTATGTATCCGCATAAAAGAACATTTAGAAGGCAAACGAAAATCAAACCAAGGCACGCCATTAGGCACGCATAGGATACAAAAACATAGTGAAAAAGATTTTGATGTAAAAGGGAGACTAAAACATCGCATGGGAGACTAAAACACCAACGCACAAATTTATCGATGCTTTTTGGATAAATTCCAAAAAACCGAGAGTGAATAGCAGGTAAGAATGCCCTGAGATAACGCGTGATCTAGCCCCGTATCTCAGAACTGATTCTTTATGTGGGGTGGTGCAGTAATCAACAATATGCGACCCTAAGCGGCTGTTCTTCCTTGGTGAAAACATAAAAACGGTGGGTTTTTCGAGAAGCCGGTGATCGTGTAACTATTATTCAAATTTTCACCTTTCTGTTAGCGTTGTTGAAGCGTTTAACCCAGTAAATTACATATTAGTGTACCCTTCCAGACTCTGAAGAAGACAATGCTGCATAAAGACCGGCTACCGTTGTGTTGTATGTGCTACATTTGTGAGGAATTAAACGTGTGATGAACAGCAACCTCGCGATTGCTATAAAAAAGAGAACAAAAGAACATAGAATCTAATCACCATAGACAACATACCAGCTTGGATTTACGATAAGCACTTTGCAATTGACCAGTTCCGAGTTTCATTATCTCAGCCATTGGATCATAATTGTATGCATTTGGCACAACAGGGCCGTCCTAATAAGAAGACTTATTACTTTTGATCTACATCTGCACATGAAAACTATAAACAATAATGACAAGCCTGAATAGGCGCCAAAGGTAACCCTCCTACAAACATTGGTTTGTCTTTTTTCGGATCATGTTTCTTTTTTGAGCCTTTAGGAGTTCCTAAAAGTTTCAATACTAACATCTGTAGCAAAAGCAGGAAATAATAGCCATTTTATTGAAAATCTCATCTGCCACCTCCTAATGCATCTTCAAAAGATAACGATGTTCGCCTTTTCGGAGTTTTCCTATCCTTCGTTTCCTTTGGTTTTTTCTCAACTTTTTCCATTCTTTTCTTCTCGAATTTGCTCGATTTTCTTTTCGGCTGAAAACCATTGGATTTAATGACACAAAATCCACTACTACGAATTGAAATGAGTCGTTACGGAGTTCCGCGGCCAAACATAAAAACACGTAAAAGTTTACCAGTTGCTCCTATTTCCGTAAAACCCATTTATATCTTTCTCACAAATTTTAAGAAATATGGAAAAAAGACACACAACAGACCTTTTCTTCATAGTCCTCGTCTTCATCATCTTCAGCTTCTGCGCTTGTTTTCGTGTCCATTTCATAATCATCGTCAACTTGACGCTTGTGTGATGTCGATGTCGATGGTTTAGAAACGCTCTAAAATTTAAAGTACGATGACAACTCCCCTTTCATCAAAAACCTATTCCAATTTCCCTGCCTAAAAATGAAACAGGAAATATTCGCTTGATATTTTCTTGTTCAAATTTTTGAGAGCCTTGCAAAACAATTATGAACAAGCACAGGTCACCTATCTTATGAATATACTTGCGAAACAAATGGACGAAACAGTCTTCACAACCTCATCTTCTGGATCATTTTCGGCTTCGTTCCTCCCCTCAAATGCTTCTGTTGCCTCTTCTGCCTTTATTGAAATCTCAAGAGTAGCGTCTTCTTCCATTTTCTGAAAGCACAAACCTGCTTAAGCGGCCTTCACAGATGGTGCAGCCTTCATAGGAATTTCCATTAAGCTGATATTTTACTGATTGAGTAGCAGCGTATCTGTCCCATTTATCCTATTTGCGAATCTAAACTAGATTTTCCATCTATCGACTAAATCTCATCAAAGCTGCTGACGATTCCTGGTACATATTTAGTGTAGCGGAGAGTTTTTTTTTATAGAGGCAATTATTTCTTTGAATAGAAAAACCTGCCAGAGGGATGAAATCTGGCTAATACACATATAACACAATTCAGTAACATGTAGTATTGTGGTCTAAAATTTGTAAGATCTCCAACCTCACAAAAAAATTCTTCAGGGAAAGAAATTTCAACAATGTAGGATTTCAGACGAAAAGAAACTAACTATCGAAAGTTTCCTACTCGTCCTCTTCGGTTTTTGATCACGAATAATTCTTGGCGGCAAAAGATTCAGTTCGACCTGCAAATATTAGATTACTAGCAGGGTCACTTCAACACTCTTCTTCCTGTGAGAAAATTCACAGCTTTGTTTGAAAATAGGCTTAACGAGGCATGTGCCAACCAATTCCTGCTACATTGATAAGAACATACAATAAAGGAGAAAATCCCGTCATGCTATGGCTTTTAAATGCGGTCCGATTTTAATTTCTGGAAAATCTCAGCTTTAATGATACAGAGAGTGCTCGCTATCAAATTGTAAAAATATGGACCCAGTAATGTAGACAAGAAAGAAATATTAGGAAAAATGCACTTTTAAAACTACAACTACTACGATGATCAAACTGTAGTGATTTTCTTACCAACTGTTGTCTTCTTCTTTCCAGAACACAACTGAAACAGTTCAAGAGACTGGCAGGCTGAGTAATGCCTTCAGCTACATCCAAAAGCCGTTTTTTGCGTAAATATTCGCATAACCGTTCGTATTCAGGTAATAGTAGATGGGAGATGTGATCAAGCTCCACTGTAAAGGGTACACTTATAAGCAACTCCCACGTCCAACTTTCTATTAACCTCGGCATTGATGGAATAATTCTTTTTACTTCTGTTTAGCAAACACGAGGTGTTATTTTATTTCTTTATTTACGTACAAGCTGACGTTTCGGCGGATTTCGCCTTCCTCAGAGCCTGGAAAGGTCACGTTGACTGCAATCTACAATCTAATCATTTGCAACTTTCTCTGTTTGGTTATGGAGGTGTTTGGCCATGTAGATTGTGACCTTTCCACGCTCTGAGGAAGGCGAAATCCGCCGAAACGTCAGCTTTTACGTAAATAAAGAAATAAAATAACACCTCGTGTTTGCTAAACAGAAGTAATAGAAAAACCTGCCAGAGGGATGAAATCTGGCTAATACACATATAACACAATTCAGTAACATTCCGGACATCTTTGCTATTATAGGTGGGCGAAGAAATCAAATCATAAATGAAATCATTATTTTAAATAAAACGAATAGCGATTAGAAGCGTAGAAATTGTATAATTACAAGAAACCTTTTCCCAAATACTTGGGGAAACAGGTTCGAAAAATATGAGTGAACCCGAATAGGAACAAGTTATAGCATTTCAAATATTAAGTGCCGAAATTGACCACCGATATGAATAATAATGTTGAGAATCTATTTGATTTCCAGATTGAAAATTGACTAGGAACAAAGAAAGGATAAACCACCCGACTGATCAAGAAACGAAAATAAATCGATTCCCAAAGTATAATAAAAGTAACCATTTCTGGTTCACCACCACCACTTGCATTATCTTCGATAGGTTCCTCATCTTCCGTGTTTGCACGATCCTAAAAATTTCCAAATCTTTTGCTATAGATTGTAAAATGAACGTACCACACTGTCTCTTATGACATTTATTAACTTCTAAGGACAAATTAGTCACCTGGCACCTCGCCTACCCTATTCCAACCTTCCAGTGACATTATTCTGATCAATCAAAAAAATAATAATCCTAAACTCACTACATTGGCCTCTGTTTCTTCACCTCCCGGCACTTTAGCAACGTTAGACTGTTTCATTGGGTCCGATGCACAAGAAGAACTCTGAAAAACGAATCACTGAGGAATTTTAGACCACAATACTACTACAAAATTTATATAGTTTTGTAAGATCTCCAACCTCACAAAAAAAATTCTTCAGGGAAAGAAATTTCAACAATGTAGGATTTCAGACGAAAAGAAACTAACTATCGAAAGTTTCCTACTCGTCCTCTTCGGTTTTTGATCACGAATAATTCTTGGCGGCAAAAGATTCAGTTCGACCTGCAAATATTAGATTACTAGCAGGGTCACTTCAACACTCTTCTTCCTGTGAGAAAATTCACAGCTTTGTTTGAAAATAGGCTTAACGAGGCATGTGCCAACCAATTCCTGCTACACTGATAAGAACATACAATAAAGGAGAAAATTCCGTCATGCTATGGCTTTTAAATGCGGTCCGATTTTAATTTCTGGAAAATCTCAGCTTTAATGATACAGAGAGTGCTCGCTATCAAATTGTAAAAATATGGACCCAGTAATGTAGACAAGAAAGAAATATTAGGAAAAATGCACTTTTAAAACTACAACTACTACGATGATCAAACTGTAGTGATTTTCTTACCAACTGTTGTCTTCTTCTTTCCAGAACACAACTGAAACAGTTCAAGAGACTGGCAGGCTGAGTAATGCCTTCAGCTACATCCAAAAGCCGTTTTTTGCGTAAATATTCGCATAACCGTTCGTATTCAGGTAATAGTAGATGGGAGATGTGATCAAGCTCCACTGTAAAGGGTACACTTATAAGCAACTCCCACGTCCAACTTTCTATTAACCTCGGCATTGGAATAATTCTTTTTACTTCTGTTAACAAACACGAGGTGTTATTTTATTTCTTTATTTACGTACAAGCTGACGTTTCGGCGGATTTCGCCTTCCTCAGAGCCTGGAAAGGTCACGTTGACTGCAATCTACAATCTAATCATTTGCAACTTTCTCTGTTTGGTTATGGAGGTGTTTGGCCATGTAGATTGTGACCTTTCCACGCTCTGAGGAAGGCGAAATCCGCCGAAACGTCAGCTTTTACGTAAATAAAGAAATAAAATAACACCTCGTGTTTGCTAAACAGAAGTAAAAAGACTTATAAGTAAATCTACTTGCGTTATACATAAACAGATTTACTTACAAGATCAGACTAAAATAGAGACTAACCTTGGTTGAATTCAATGGGTGGTTCATTTTCTATTGGATTACGATGAGCACTTGTAGAACGCCCGTAAAGATCGTGGAATATCTGCGAATTCCTCAAATCACTGAGAAAATCGGCTGTGTTCGAATAAGAAACGTACCGACGCTTCATGATAGAAGATGGTAGGGTCCACACTACAATGAGGAGCAGAATCAGTAGGTGGTTCACCGCCAATTCGTTCTCCATTTTGTTCTGCTGAGTTGTCTTCTTCCACCTCAGCGCTTCGTTCAGTTGCCTGCGGCGTTTCAGACGATGCATTTGAAACAGCCGTGTTGTACAGCAATGTATTTTCAGCGTGCATGGCAATGACATTAACCACTCCTAAAATTGATTCACGTCTTCAGCAGGCATTTCGCCAGCCATTAAAAAGTACGTACTTTTCTGATACTTAGAGTTAAGGTAACCAAAGGTAGTTCTGTGTATATTCTAACGCTAACTACTTCTTCGTTTCGAATAGTTTTCATAATACAAACAACTTTTGCTATGTTATAAGTCGAAAATTGAAGCCAAGATAACTATAGGAAATAATTTACGACAATCTTCCACAGAAATCTGTAAAAGGTTGTGTGTGTGTTCTTTTTTACATTGAAACAAAACGGTCAGCCTACATCAAAAACAGATCACAACTTCCAATGGACCCGAATAGTTATCAAACACCTTAGCGTATAAAGTGGTGGTTAAATTGGACTGCAAATGAATTAAAATATAAATACAGCGGTCCTGCTTCAGAGGCCAACACTGTTCATCGTTGCGAAGTTTTCTTCGATTAGGATCACACGTCTCGATAACTATGATTCCTCATCGAATTCACTCCACAACTCGCAGAGCAAGGATGATTATCTCATCATTAGCAGAACGCTGAAAGATGCGTCGAACCAACAAGTGGTGATATCATAGGCCCCTGCTCTATCCACTTAAGTATAGAGCCACATTCTACTCCACATCAAAAACTCAACGAACCGTTGTCTTGAATTTCTGACTGATTATCGACAGCAGTAAGATCTTTCGCTTGCAGTTGCATGCCACCGCTAATGTAATCCTGATAGTTGATCTAAACCTCATATAAATTGTGCGCAATTTATTATCATGTCAATTTTCCTTTAGACAAAAAAGTCTGAAAATCATGATATTGTAATCTACACGTAACTAATTGCCATGGAAAATTTCCATTCTACAAAACTATTTGATTCACATGCTTCTTACTCACCATTTTACGATGGTTTCCTTTTTGCTTCCAAAATTTCCCCACGTAATCAAACCTGAAGAATTCTAAAATATTTGGGAAGGTTAAGGAACAATTCTTTGGTGTCGTACCTAGCATTGTCAATACGGGCTGGCCTTATATAATGTCGACCAGTGCATCTCAGTACGACGTCGGCAATCACGTAAAGCATTAGTTCCTCCATATAAGGGAAACGGAACTTTTTCGTGATCTAAACTATGAAAATCACCCATCTTTTATCAAGCCATTGGTAATGAAATACAATCGAGAAACAAAGGTTTAGCAAATTTGCCTAATTGATGGTCATTACCAAGAAAAGAGGGCGAGTAACAATGAAAAGCGTTCCAAAATCTTAATCGAATCGTATTATATTTATCTATGATCCAAAAAAAATTTAGTTTGTTACATCCTCCTCGAGAACTTGGTCAAATGATATCAGGATTCGCTACCGTCATATAAACCGTTTTCGTTAAAAGTCCAAGTGAAACAGGAACAAACTTCCTTCCGATAGGCAAAGAATGGCAAGTGCCAGTGATAACAACCTGGGAACGAGTAAGGGCGACTATTTCAGGTCTCTAGGGATAATCACATTCAGTAACCACGTGATACGCCAATGAGGAAAAAATTCACAGATTCGCTTCCCTTCAGCCGAATCTACACCCGAATCCGACCTCCTTCAGAAATAACGATTTCAAAACAATGAGTCAAACAGAACTGCTGCGACTTAGACGACATATATAGACATGTTCATTTATTTAGCTAGGCAGATTTTCATAGAACTCAACTAGTTCCGTGCAAATAAAATGATAAATAACGTTCCGTGAAAATAAAATGCTTCATAAGTTTTGACACTAAGTAAAGCTCACATTAATACGATTCTCACTGAGATACACCTGGATTTGCATGTCGGCACGAAGCGAATGGAGAAAATTGCCACCAAAGACGAGGCTATCACAAGGAGTATAAACAGCATGAATCCATCCTAAAAGAAACTACCAGTAAAAGGTTTAGTGACTGGATTGAGAACAACGAAGCGCTTAGAATAGTGAAGCATAAACCTGACGGTATTATCGTCGTTGTACCAGGGTTTAGTACCACTCTACAGCACTTTTCGACTACATTGCCAAAAAAGCCCGTCTGTTCGGGATTCTTCACAAATTCCTCGTATAAACGAATATTCGTCAAACTTGGTTCGACCATCCAGAACACCTTAACGGAAGACAAATCATCGCTTAAATTTGTAGGTGAATGCAAACACACCTTTTGGCCTTTAAGAACATGATACCACACTGAAGTGCCACCGAAATCAACATGAAAATCTGTGTAGCAACGTTCCACACTCATCAAACAATAGCTAAAAATGCAATACTGAGGAATGCATTACTGTCTCGTCGGAATTAATGACAGGATGGAGATTAAAGTTTGAAGTACACTAAGAAAATGAGAAATTACGGCTGCGCTACGACCACATTAGTAAAGCAGATGATGCATAACGAGTTGACCATTACTTCAATCTCAGTTGGTACTACGTACTTTTGCACTTTGGGATATGTGTGATGAGGTGTATAGTGCCCTTTTTTGTTAAACGTGATATACCGCTGACGTAACGCATCAGGCCAATGATTTTCGACCCAATCTATTCGACGGACTAGATCAGGAGACTGGATAATATCCTGAAATACAAAATAACTAAATAATGCTGTTCTACTGATTCATCTGTTATTCTGGCTAAGAGGCTAAAAACTACATGGTAATACCCATCAGTTTAAGAAATCAGCTGTTGACGTTACCTCCATCTCAGTGTTGGAGAATTCTAGTGACAACACATTGTACAGCGTCTCTCTCTTTTCCGCAGGAGTACTGAAAACAGAGGTACAGTCTAAGCCTTCTCTAAAAATTAATTCTTACGCTCTTCTCTAACATTTGCGGATTAAAAAAGGATAAAGCTCTCGGTGTTGATCAATCCCAAAGGGATGAGCCATGCATTGGACTTCATTAAGCATCATTTGGAGGTGATTGAATGCATATCTGGCCTTTACAATGACTTACGATAGCATGCTGATGTATCGCTAGTGTTGCCATACTCCCAGACAAGTCGGGGACTGTTTCACCAACTTTGTAGAAATGAAAGGCTTGGTGAGCCTGAGGCACGGGAATCGATCCGGCGTGTACTGCAGGGCACCTCCGACCACTGAGCTACATGTGCCACGATGCTGTATTAGTTTTAATAGATGTGAACACTGAAGGCTTACTTGTAATAATCGACGAAATCTTGCAATGTCATTTTCACACTCGTTTGGCCGCTGACCTCTACTACCTCGATCATGCGATTTCCTCCGACAAGCCTCAAGACATCGTCAACGCAAAAATCCTCTGCTTTTGGCATCCTATCAAAACACTACATGAGGAATTTTTACACAATGCGTGAATGAGAAAATAAGCTCCTGATGGAAAAACCATAAAAGACAAATATCCCCTAAAAAATTCGAAGCTGAAGCAGCAGTGAAAAACGACAACAGAAGTAAAACCCAGCAACTGACTTCATTCCGAGTTCATGAGGATCACAATGAAACAAAAGAGGGGTAGCTAGACGAGATTTCTCGTAATAATCAAGGTTGAACTCTAAACAAAATGTATTCATTACTGGCAAAGAAGAAGTGTGTGTCACTAGACGGACACAAAAGAAAATCTCTTAAAGCTTGTAACCTACCTTTCGGATCTATTTTTCCGATAAGATCTGGATGCTCAAAGCGGTCACCTAAAGAAGACAAATAATAGTGCTAAAAAAGTAAGGGAACTATTATAATGCCTGAATATAATAACTACTCTCTTCATATAAGACCAAACATACGCCGAAAGAATCATAATAGTGGTGAAAAAAGTACTTGTAAGCAAGTCTTTAAAGTCATATCTCATGACACTCATCAGATGTCCCTTATCGAACGATTTCTCCTCATCGGAAGACGCCGATCCCTCCGATTCAGTGTGATCCGCCTTAGCCTAAAAGCTCGAAAATCTTCGAAGTACGTAAGAAAAACATTCACTCAGAACTCGACGAATCAATGCAAAGAGAGTGTCAAGAATTGATTAGACTCCTACTGTTCAAATATCTAACATTTCACACGAAAAAGAAAGAATGAAAAAGAAAACCTTCTTGGCCGATGAACGAGTTCTTCGACCCTCCCCAGATGGAGTTTGAAGTGAGCCACGCGATTTCCTTTTTGGTGGCATTCCTAAAGAACATACGCTAAATATCGTTCTAAACATACAAGGGAATGTGATAAAGAAGAATGGAGAGATGTTCAAAAGAAGAAGGAAGAAATTCCATATAAAGGCAATACTTGCTATTAAAACGACGACGTGGAATCAACTGAACTCTTCGAGTAGTTGGCATTAGTGTTGTCTATAGTGGCTTTTTCCATGACAAAAAAAAGAAAAAAAAAGAATGAAACCAAAGAAAGCGAATAATAATAATAATATTTTGCATCCAGTAAGCAAATCCAATAGGAGGCGGAGCATGGCGTGCAGGCAGTGCATGCATTTTGCAACTGAGCAACGCTGAAGGGACGGTTGCATCCCTAGCACCCTAAGCATTATATCGGATCTTTGGCGCTCTAAGGACTGGTTAACGTTTATTCCTTAGGAAACCTATATAGCACATTTGTTTCTCCGCATAGAATGAGATGTTTTTCAGTGATTTCTGATGTTCGCTTGATGGAGGGGTCAGCCTCGTAGTTCTACCAAATCTCACTTTGTTCTTATTTTGACTTTTGCGCTATTCCTAATGCTAGCACAGTCTGTATAGAAATCTTCAATAAGGTGGCTTTGTTTTATAGCAACTATCGAACATGGGAAAGGATAAGAAAAAAGAAGATGAGGACGATAATGGTGAAGTAAGTGTTAACACTCCTTTGATGGCATAGATCTGTCACACTAGTTTACCCGTTCTTTGGTTGAGAAATTCACTTTAGGATGTGTTTGTCGTTGAATCCGTTATAAATAAACGAAAGAATAAGGATGGAAAGGTGGAGTACCTTCTCAAGTGGCAGGTGAGTTCATCGAAACCTAGCGATTTTCGAACATCTTTCTCATCAATGATGGACAGTTCCCTAACTAGCACATGTTAATACGGCTTGTCATGGTCCTATGTTTTACTGCGAGGTAGGATTTATGCCAGAAATCTTCTCGAAGGGTACCTGGTTCTCTTTCGTTGATATGCTTGTAAATTCAGGTACATTGAAAATTTAATACAATATTTTTTAAATGGAGCTAAGAATACGAGGCGTGTAGCGAAATGGTCGGAGACGCCCGGCAGCACACATGAGATCAATCCTGACGTCCCAGGTTGAGCAAGCCTTTCAACCCTCCGGGGTCGGCAAGTTGGTACCAGATTTATGTGGGAGGATAGCAAGACTGGCTTAACATCTGTAGTCACCGCATCGTAAAGGCCAGATATGCATTCAGTCACCTTCAACGATGCTTGATGAAGTCAAATGCATACGCATGATGAACACCAAGAATTGCTTTTTTAATGCAAAGATTTCTGCAAACTTATGTGAACTACGATGTTTTCGATGTCGTAGCTTCTTACTTTCCGCTTATTATCTTATTTAATGGCAGTGTGCTATTATGAAATGCAAGCATAAAATGCTAAGATATGAGCAAAACATGGAAGGGCAGTTACGTTTCGAGCTCGCGGTTACCCGTGCGGCGGCTCATGTACACTCCACTCCGAACCGAGGACCTTGTTTTGCCTTTATATCAGCCAAATTTTTACTCTATTGGTGCTGTCATTTTCATTCACGTTGGTGGATGGTTGTTGATAGCACCGATAGAGTAATATGGCGGAGAAAAACAAAGCAAATGCCTCAGGTTGGTGTGATGGATTAAAGAAGACACGGAGCAACTCAACTGAGGTTGTAAATTTTGTTCATATCTCGGCATCTTCATGGTTGTATTGTTTCCTTACATTGGAAGATGTGAACTACGATGTTTTCGATGTCGTAGCTTCTTACTTTCCGCTTATTATCTTATTTAATGGCAGTGTGCTATTATGAAATGCAAGCATAAAATGCTAAGATATGAGCAAAACATGGAAGGGCAGTTACGTTTCGAGCTCGCGGTTACCCGTGCGGCGGCTCATGTACACTCCACTCCGAACCGAGGACCTTGTTTTGCCTTTATATCAGCCAAATTTTTACTCTATTGGTGCTGTCATTCTCATTCACGTTGATGGATGGTTGTTGATAGCACCGATAGAGTAATATGGCGGAGAAAAACAAAGCAAATGCCTCAGGTTGGTGTGATGGATTAAAGAAGACACGGAGCAACTCAACTGAGGTTGTAAATTTTGTTCATATCTCGGCATCTTCATGGTTGTATTGTTTCCTTACATTGGAAGTACTATACTCAAAAACATTTTGCAGTGCTTACATGGGTTTCACATTGGCACTTTTCTTATTTAGGGATTTCCAGTCGGACAGAGTTCTTATGTAGGGCGGATCCACTCCTTGGTTGACGAGCGCTGATAGGATTGCATTCGTTTCGGCACTGTCAAACGCTTTTTCATAGTCGACAAAGGACTAGAGGCAAGTGGTATTCCCGACAGAATTCGATGACCCTGGACACGGTTTGGATGTGGTCCATGCAGAAAAATCTTTTCCGAAATGCTGCTTGCTCCACTGGTTGCGCTTCATCCAATGTCCTTGATATGTGCGAGAGGATAATCTTCGTGAAGGCTTGTAGAGTACACTTAACAAGCATATAGGACGATAGTTACGAAGATCCTTTCGGTCTCCTTTCTTAGGCAGGATGACCGTGAGCGGCGTCCTCCACTGGTCTGGGATTTTTTCCTTTTGAAGGTATGCTGTCATATGGTCTGCGAGAAGTACATGTAAATTGTGGCCTCCAGCTCTAAGGAAATCGGCGTTGATATTGTCTGGTCCTGGAGCTGTGCCTCTTTTCATGCTTTCTATTGCAACTCGAACCTCCGACGGAAGAATTCCAAGTGGTGTTTCTCCAGCGGGGATATTACGGCCCGGGACGGGGATTGTGGAGCGGAAAAGATTGATGTAGAACGTTTCCGCTACTAATTTCATATCATGGCGGGAAGTTTTGACGATCCCATTTTCGTTCATCAGGGCTGACAGCGGAACATTATAATCACATAAGTCGCGACGGCATTTTTTCAAACTGTTTCCTTTCTCTGCATGGTGGGAAGTTTTGACGATCCCATTTTCGTTCATCAGGGCTGACAGCGGAACATTATAATCACATAAGTCGCGACGGCATTTTTTCAAACTGTTTCCTTTCTCTGCTGCTTCCAGTTGTTTCTTCTGCTTGTACCGGTGTAGATCTTCCTGCAGAGCTCTTCTGCAGCTGGCATTTACTACTAGCTGTGCTAAGCGCGTTGCAGTGGGATCAAGCTTCAGTTTCCTTCTGTTTTCGAGCACCTCCTTAGTAGTGGTGGAGATGCGGTGCGGTCTTCTTGTCTGAGGAACTGAACCGTACATACGGTGAATAAACATGAATAATTAAGCAACTACGTACCTCTGTGCATTTTCTGTCGTTTTAGAAGAGGAGTTGACCCGTGACTTTTAGTTATGTCAAAACCCTACTTCACCGAAGTTTGTTCTTCATTTATACATCGTGGAAATGATGTAGTTGAGGGAATGAAGGTTTTTTATTGTGACCGTTTGTAAATCCTTTTGAAGTTATAATGCCACATAGAACCGTTCGAAATCACTTCACGTTTGTGTTTATGGGTATGGTCGGTCCTATAAAGTCCGATATTAGACGGAAGAGATTGAGTGATTCATGAGACTTGTGATGAGGTGGTTTTGATTCACTTTTGATCCCACGAAGCTGATAATCGAGCATTCTATCCACACAGGTTCTGGAAGCTGTTGTGGTTTCTTGAGTCCTCTCTGTAGTCTGTATATTGCTTTATGCTACAGAAATCTTACGTGAATCTTCTATGGCAGGTTTGACTGGTGGGCTACTAATGTACCTCGAGGAACCTCAATTCGCCATTAGAGTTGACTTCGTCGTCTGTGTATCAGTTTGTCACATCATTAGACTTCATAGTTCGTGAAAGTGAACACTTTGGTACTGTTCTAACAAGAATGCAGTCGAAGTTATTGGAATATGTTTAATGATGTTGTCTTTCTTCTGAAATCCACCCAATACTAAATGCATTCGGATACGTTGTCAAGTGGCTTAATCTTCACTCGTCCACTTCAGCTACAGGTCGGAAATTAAAACAAGATTCAGGTGCTTGAAAGCGCTAACATTCCTGGTGGTCGTTTGAGGCTTTCGAGGTCCTGATATGCCTTACGGATGTAGTCTGGTGGTGAATTGTTATGGATTTTTCGAATCATTTGAATTAGATTATATAAACTATAAATAACTCCAAATTCCTCTTTGCAGAACAATTCAGGCGTAGAGTGCATTTTTCAATACAATATTTGTTCCACGTAATGTAATTTAAAAACGAGTTCTGTTTTCATACGGAAAAAAAAGAGATCGCTGCCACGTCGTCAGAGAAGCGCGAAGAGAAACAGCTCCTTCGCATTGTCGGTCTCACGGATACACCCGGTGAGCTCCACTTTCTGATCAAATGGAAAGACCATACCGCCGATCTCGTACCAGCTAAGGAAGCTAACGTGAAGTAAGTTACGGATGCTCCTTGTTCCCGAATTCCACTTCCTTTTTCGAGATTCTCCTTCGGTGTTTTCCTTTTATACAATTGTGTTCTAGATATCCACAAGAGGTTATTCGGTTCTATGAAGAAAGACTGAAAATGCAGTCGCGCTAATATGGATTCCACCTGTGCTGAGTTTTGTCAGCCTATTTTTGTTTTTTTTTTAAAAATTGATCCGCTCCTTCCATACAGTTTGAAGTTGATGTCTTATCTTGTTACTCAGTTCAATAAAAAGGATTTCAAGATGCTTATCACTTTTTTATTGTGTGGTGTTTTATTTCTGTGCCATCTCCATCTAGCTATAACACAACTTCACCGTTTTTTACTGAGTTACTTAACACCTAACTCTTGTTTTTTAACTGATTTTCCTGTTGGGGTTGTGAATGTGTTTGGGCGACTAGATTGCATTCAACTTAATTTTTCCGCACCCTAAAGACGGTGAAATCTGCAGAAATGCCAACTTTTGTGACTAAATGATGTAGCAGCAACCACAACCTTATGTGTGCTTATCAAGAAAACAGCGAGTCATTGATCAGTGTCAAGGTTAATAGAAAGTCGGTTTTGGATATTAACTTATAATGTCGGACGTAATTCCATTTCCACTCATAAATAGGTGGACGTCATGACGAGCGTGTGCCGATACCCACTCACTTTTTCAGGGACTGGTTCGTTGTATACGATCTTTCTTGTTGTGGTTGTTGTGTTTAATCGATAGCTTATCGAACGCATATCATCGTAGTGGGCATGAGACCTTGAGACATATTCTGTTTTCACAATAACGATGTTGGCTCGATGCCGTCACGGGTTCACCAAGGTTGTGATCGGCACTCGGGGAATTGGTACCAGGCTTGTTTTGATGCAAGCTCACTCTCTGCGGTTGCATTCCAAGCGGGAAATTTCAGGCCTAGCTAGTTCAGGACTCCAGGCACAGTCTACTCAACCAGCATTAAGCAACAGTAAAAGTTATCCATGAAAAATTCGAAGACCTTCGTGGATGATGGATATAAGGAAACCAGCAGAATGCAAAATCGCTGGAATCTGCTCAGTAGATGTGAAGTACGGGTCCTGTCACAAATAAATAAAAATGGGATTACTTAGTAGGTTAGGAAGGACTTTTCTACTTAGTAGTTCAGAAAGACGATTTCCTTTCGTGGACGAGAGACCATCACAAATGGAGAGAGCAACCACCAGAGAGACTTGCCGTTTATGACGAATAGAGACGATTCTGCTGCACTTCAGCACATCCTAAGTGCCTGTGAATAGTTTAACCTTTCAGCTTTGAACAGACACATCTCGACTCATAGTGAACTATACTAATTCGAGTACGGACTCTTTGGATCTGCAGAGTTTTATCAGCACTATACAGCTCTTCTTATTCCATCAAAATGAACTTCTGCTTTTGTGTATTCCAAAAACATGGTATTTCTGTCGAAGCTGGTATTTGAGGCACCGAAGCGATTGAATAAGCAGATTTCTGTCCAGCGAGACTAGTGTTCCTCAATGTATCGTCTGTGTTTACTTGCTGCCATGCTTCTTTTAAGGATGGATTGTCGAAATCACTTTTCAGATTTCTAAAGATTTAGTCCTAGAAAAATTGGCAGTTGTCTAGAGACCAGTACTGTCTACTGTGTGTCAATCACTTAAGGTGTTTATTGGCCAGTGACTGTTCTATTTTCAATAACTACAATAGATTATAATTATGTTACGGAATGGCTGTTGTGAAAAATACCACTGCGAAACGGACTACTAAGTGTTAAGAGCAACGTAATTTCTTAGCGGTCTTTTTCGTCGTAAGTTTTCCGTTTTTCGAATTCGAAATGTGCCAGAGCAATGGGAGGATACAGAGAAGAAGTTAGAGGATAAGTTATGAAGGAAAACCATCGAAAATGCTGGCTAAGTACGTAGAGAAACCGAATTATAGAGGGAGGAGCACAACAGAGGAACTCATTTGCTTGGCCGGTGATAATGGCCGAATTGAGAGATATCTATATATAGCGAGTGAGTCAGACGTGAATTAGATGCAGCAGCTATGTGGATTTAGGTTACGGTTTCTAAAAGTTAGTGAAACCTACGTTCTTCAGGAATTGTTCAACATTAGAGGTTCTTGGGACTTGGGACTGTCGTACCGCAATATAGTGAAATGATAAAAAATGATCTAGTAAGTTAGAAGCAGTTGGAATGTTACTTTGGATGATTTCATTGTGGAAGTTCTTCCACATCTAGTTCAACTATTTCGGTCCCGAAGAAATGCTTAGATATTTCGTGAGTGTTGCCAGGTTCTGTGACGATTCTTGACAACGTCGGTACCGCTACCATCGCCATGTATTCAGGATCTAATCGGCATTTTGGGAGTATCGCGGACTTAATCTAAATAATTTGCTTCTAAATAATTTGATTGATTTGGATTGGTTTGCAAGAGAAATTTATAAGAGAAAGCTTTAGAGGAGTCGTGAAAATGCTATGCTATTTAGTTTTCGGGCGGCCGACCCATTTCAGTTCATGTTGCTATTTCTTGATCGTATTGCCAGCGTACGCTACCTCTACAGTGGTTTATTACTTCATTATGTCTAAGAGGTGCTTCATGCTATGAAGTCAGTCAGAGATGTGCAGTCGGTCTTTCAAAACGTGAATAACATCGCCATTAACTAGCAAGTGGCAACCGCATTGGAAAGCTTTAAAGGGATTTCCTAGACTTTACGGAGTAGATCCTGCGTGGTGACTGTCGTACCGCAATATAGTGAAATGATAAAAAATGATCTAGTAAGTTAGAAGCAGTTGGAATGTTACTTTGGATGATTTCATTGTGGAAGTTCTTCCACATCTAGTTCAACTATTTCGGTCCCGAAGAAATGCTTAGATATTTCGTGAGTGTTGCCAGGTTCTGTGACGATTCTTGACAACGTCGGTACCGCTACCATCGCCATGTATTCAGGATCTAATCGGCATTTTGGGAGTATCGCGGACTTAATCTAAATAATTTGCTTCTAAATAATTTGATTGATTTGGATTGGTTTGCAAGAGAAATTTATAAGAGAAAGCTTTAGAGGAGTCGTGAAAATGCTATGCTATTTAGTTTTCGGGCGGCCGACCCATTTCAGTTCATGTTGCTATTTCTTGATCGTATTGCCAGCGTACGCTACCTCTACAGTGGTTTATTACTTCATTATGTCTAAGAGGTGCTTCATGCTATGAAGTCAGTCATTGATGTGCAGTCGGTCTTTCAAAACGTGAATAACATCGCCATTAACTAGCAAGTGGCAACCGCATTGGAAAGCTTTAAAGGGATTTCCTAGACTTTACGGAGTAGATCCTGCGTGGTAATCAAATTACTATTCAAATGGAAGTTATACTGCAAGCCGTAGAAACCTTTCTAAAACTGAAACATTCAATCATAAAAATAGGTGTAGCTATTGGTATCGTAAATATGCTAGCTATGGAAAATCAGTTCTATACTGTGAATAATAATCTGACTTCAAACTTGGCGATGACATGTTTGAGTCGTGACGGATCGGGATGGTCCAGAGTCCCTTCGAACTGCAATTGAGAAACTTGAATTTCAAAAGGACAATGCCAAAATCAGATAAAACAAATGCACCAGTACTCACACGTTGAAGCACAGATGCAAAAAAAGAGATATGTGTTGGGAACTCAAGTGCCTCTTACTTATTCAACTACTTCAGGCACCAGATTACCTTGGAATGAATTTAAAGAACAGAATTTAAGGTGCTTATTCTTTGTAAATTTGCATATTCTGGTCACATTAGCTTAGAATTAACTTCTAAGGTTCCATGGTACTTTTGTATGGTACACAAGAGGATTTAGATGTTTTTGAATCGGCCCTCCATGTTGCGAAAACACCTCTAAACTAACAAAATCCAGCGTCCATTGAAAAAATTGAAGGTTTTGTATAACTATGAAATCAGTAGAACGTTAATTAAAAATGATATTGGAAAGTATAGGATCTGATAGCAATAAATCAAGCAGAAAGTCATTTCGAATTGATTGCGTTACTTACTATTGCTAAAGTTTTACCAGTTAACCACGGTGCCATGCATCCAACCAATCCGAGAACAGTCTGTGGATGAGCCAAGGAGAGACATGCTGAGAGTAGATGTGGGGAGAACTCCCATGCGGCTTGCAATAATTGCCCAGTAGTTATTGTACGTAGATAGAGATCGGGTGTCCTGAACGAATGCTCTTCATCTCCTGTGAAAAAGTGTAATAGACAGTTGATGAAGTGTAGGAGATCATACTTTATTCAAGCAAACATGGCCAAGCGATGTGGAACACTTGACGGATATCTTAGCTACTAAGTATTTATTTAGATATCACTTCAAATTCTACTGTAGGGGCGCGTGTAGCGCAGTGGTCAGAGGTGCTCTGCGATACACACGGGATTGATCCCGTGCCTTACGATCCCATGCCTTCCATCTCTTCGGAGTGGCAAATTGGTAGCAGACTTGTCTGGGAGGATATCAACACTGCCTCGTTACTTCGGTAGGCCACCGCAAATCATTGCAAATAAGCATTCAATTATCCCTAGCGATGATTAATGAAGTCGAGCGCATGGTGCATCGTGAGGGATTGATCAACGCAGAGAGCTTTATTCTTTTTTAGCCTTTCATCACTTCGAGTTTTTACTATATAGTCTAAATGTGGCGCGATTTCCTTACTAATTCGGTTTGTTCTCCTACATTTGTCATCCAATAAAACGCTTTGATTCACTCATATGCTCATACTTTCGACTTTGATCTGTTTGATAGATGTCATTGAATGCTAGGCGAATAGATCCTCAAAGATATCCTGCGATACCCGTGGCAAGGGAGTCCAAGGTCCTCACCTCAGCTAGTCACCGGCCTTTTGTGTATCGGACGAAGCTCCCTCCTTCTAAGCTAGTCTGGGATCAATTTCTCGACTGCGGAGAGGTGGATAGCTTCGTTGAAGTATAAAACTACATTGTTAATCGAAGTGAAAAGTACGACATTGGTAGATATTAAGTTCTGCTGTTGCATGCACAAAGCAGGAAGTAAATAATTGAAACTACCCAGATATTACAAGGCCGCAATATTCAGTCGTTCAGTACAACATTCTTCAAACCTGGAGTTTATCTGTGATAAAGTGTGAGAACGCTTCACAAATTCTTTGGGAGTTGAGAGTAGTGCCGAATAGGTAGCTATGAAAGGGATGGGGAACTTTGAAAATGTGGTTCTTGAGGTCCTATCGGTTTTTTAACTAAAGAAAAATAAGAAGATACTTAGGGACTAAAATTTTTTTCAATAACATACCATTGTGGTATAATGGCGAATGGATGGTTAGCTGGCAACCACTCAGGTTCACATTGAGTGCATGCTTTGGCTATTTCCTTGCTCCATAAGAGGTCCACTTGGTTGTTGATTGGAACCTGGCTCAATGTTGCTATTATTTAGTGATATCTTAATCACCCGACAAGTATTTTAACATATTCGCAATATTTTAACACACTCGCGACGACGCTCGCCATATCTGGCTCCTAAGTGATTTAGCCAGTATGACCTTTAAGGAGGTCTTTTTTCCTCTGGTAGTTTGTTTTAACCTAGTGAACCCTGTTAACAGTTGTAATAAATCGATAGGTCATCCACTTGTATATGGATTTTGACACAAAGTTTGCCGCGTGCGATGAGTGTTACAAATAGAACAGATTGGAATTTAGTGGATTTCTGAAGAAAACTCATCCTAAACCTCATAGGCAACTGAAAACGAGGTCCATTGTTATTCGGAATTTTACTGTAGCAAACGAGCCTGTTCTTGTCGAGTAAAACTGGCACAATTATTGTAAGTGAACATGCTTTAGTTCAAAAATTGGTGACTAAGTGGCCAATATATGACTTAATCTCACAAGACGTGTCCTAATCATAATCTACACGCCCATAGTACCACCCACTATAACGTGCTGCCACATTCACAAACCATCCAAAAGCACCACGCGGTAACTATCGTATGGAATGGGAAGTTATGAAGAATACAGAAATAGACATAATGTGGCTATAAAACAATTCCAAATGCTGACAGCAATGTGTTTGCAAGGTGGACCATTGTAAAATCTATTAATAAGTGGCTGTACATGGCTCATATCCTTTGAGCTAGTATTTACTATAGCTTAATAACTAGCACAGCGAATGGTAGTGGTGTCGTTTATCATGAACTCCCCGTGCTGGCTCGATTCCGTTTCGGACTTATCAAGCTTCTCCAACTTCAGGCCGGAAAATTTTGTCAGAACTGTTTAGGGAAAGTTCACTTCGTGATCATTTTTTGGCGCAGTGGCCGGAGGGTCTATGCAACACACACGTGGGATCGGTCCCCGCGCCCATGGCTCACCGAGCCTTCCATCTCTTCGGCGTCGGCAGATTGGTATCAGCCTTATCTGAGAGGATAGCAACACTGGCCCGATACATCGGTAGGCCACCGCGAGTCATTGTAAAGCTAGATATGAATTTAATCACCTCCAAACGATGTTTAATGAAGCCGGATGCATGGCGCATCCATCAGGGATTGATCAACACCAAGAACTTTATCCTTTATTTTAGCCTATTCTTTTTTCATTGCAAGGTATGCTGCAAAATATAACTTATTATTCTCACCCCCCTCACACGAAAAGGGCGCTTGTAAGAAACATGTTTCGAACAGCAACCAACGTGTGCACGGGAAAAGAACAGAGAGAGGAGTCGCGAAACTTGGCACGGCAAATAGGAAGCATAATCGTGAAATTGCTAAGAATAAGAACATTTTATGAAATAGTGAAATGTCTGAATTACTTAGTAATAGTACCTGAAGTGAGTAACAAGGACGTCTGCCAGGATAGAGGCGTTCTGGAGGAGGAACGCCAGGGTTTGGTCCAGTGTGACGAATTACAAGAATGCGATCGATCGATGATATCTAGATGCTTCAGAGATTTATAGTTAACACATATTTCAGGAATTCTGTAAAAAACACTCATCGGCTTGACACAAGGTTTTCTTGTTCTTTCTTTAGAGTGATTTCTTATCATTTCATTTGTACTTCGTTGAACATTGCTTTTGGATTTACAGAGGTGCACTAGAGAAGGCCTGAATAATGTGAACGCCCTAGATCGGCTCTCTGTTAACCGCGGCATTAATGAGTAATTCGATATTTTCTTGGCTAGTAGACACGAGTTTTTTATCATATAATATTTATTCACAAGAGCTGGCGTTTAGGCGGATTTCACGCTCTTCAGAGCGTGGAGGACCATGTTAACTGCAACCAAGGCAGCTAAACACCTCTATGCCTAAACAGAAAAATCTCGATACCTAATTTTCATCTGCATTGAAAACCTTCCTCTGAGTAATCCACGTGGACACCAACTGTGCAGAGGTCATATGGCAGGGCAATGAGCAACTCTTACGTTAGAATATCCATGCAAGATAATGTGCGAGATCACTGATAATGAGGCATTCTTACCTGCGGTTCATTTTTTGATTCTTGGCATTTTTTCAAAATGCTTCCACTTCACCTTAAATTTGACGACTACGTGTTCTTTTATACGGACACAGAGTGGTCTATCCGTTACGCCAATCCTTTCGTCCCCACGTGCATTAGAAGAGATAAGGTATACAGTACCCGACCTCATGTTACCACAGCCTCTGTCGTTTGGGAAAAGTTTGCAATTTTCCGTTGTGCATAGACATTCATATAACGGTAACGAAATAGCTGGCGTCTTAGAGTACTCGGTGGCATTTCAGGCATTGCTACCGAATTATCCAAACCGGCCATTCTTAAGCTATCTTTTATAGCTGTATCAACTTTCTGGAAATGAACAGTGGGATGAACGGGATAATTATCGTTTAGCGTCGTGGTTTTTCCTCTGTACTTATCCCAAGGACCCGCAGTTTCGCAGCCATTCAAAGTGGTTGTTCGGAGTGCCAGTTCCAGGGATTCTTCAGTGCTCTCTTTCTGTGAAATGGGCGCGTGTGGCGCAGTGTTTGGAGGCGCCACTGCAGCGCGCACGTGAAATGCGCCCATGGCCCACTAAGCCTTCCACCCTCAGTGGTCGCCAAATTGGTACTAGACTTGTCTGGGAGGATAGAAGCACTAGCTCGACACATCGGCAGGCCACCGCGAGTTGTAAAGGCCAGATATGCATTCAATCACCTCCAACGATACTTAATGAAGTCGAGTGCATGGCGCATCCCTCAGGGATTGATCAACACCGAGAGCTTTATCCTTTATCTCTTCTCCCTCTTTTGACGTCAACGTTAATATCGTTGTAGAATGGTGAAATTTTGGTTGTGAAATTTTTGTACAGCTCACGAAGAATCTCTAGGTACTAAGTACGGACTCCTTCACTATCAAGGGCTCCCACGACTGCTTCTGCCTCAGTTGAATCAAAGGTCTGCAGATCAATGAAAGTGAGACAGAGCATTCTTTTCTACTCTCGCGATACTTCAATGAGCCTTGTTAACGTGTGAATGTGGTCCATCGTACTAAATCCTTTTCGAAACCCTGCTTGCTCACACCGCTGTGCTTCGTCGAGTGTTCTGTCAATCCTGTTTAAGATGATTCGAGTGAAAAGTTTATAGACGACGGACAACAAGCAGATTGGGCGATAGTTGCCTATATCGTATAGGTCACCATTCTTTAACAATAACACGGTCTTGCTGGTCTTCCACCGAGTAGGGACCTTGCATTCAGACAGGTAACGTGTGGAGAGCCGAGCCATTGTGTTAAAGAGGACTGGTGAAAGGTTCTTCAGATGTTCTGGTCTTATCCTGTCCGGACCTGGCACTGCTCGATTTTTCATCCACGAAATGGCATGTCGCGTTTCGGAGGGGAGAGCCGGTGGTACAACATATCCATCTTCTTTTATTTCATATGACGGGAGGTGGACGTGGCTATCGAAGAGATCTGAGTAGTTATCGTGGTTGATTTTCTCCATTGCCTTTCTGGACGCTGTTATTGTTCTGTCTGGGCGTCGGAGTGCAATCATCTTGGTCTTGTAATTGGCGAAGCTTCGGCGTGCTTTGCGAATACTTTTCCCAGCCTCTGCAGCTTCGACCATTACTGCTGCTCTTTTCTCTTTAAGCTCTCTCTCTCCATGTAGAACGACTTCGACTTCTTCTTCACCATAGTTTGATGTTGGCGCATAAACGACGAAGATTATCAAAGCCGGTGTTGATCCACATCTTTTTAATCGTAAACGTTCGATTCGGGTTGTAAGCTGTTCGAATGAATCGATGTTCATGGACAAACTCGTGTTGACGAGAACGCCGACACCGCCTACGCCACTACTGTCGCATGTTCCGAGGAACACTTCTTCTCCAGTGTCACAGATGGCGTTGAATGGCCAGGCCGATGACGTCGTACCTTATCATTCTTGCTTGCAAGAGCAAGTCTTCTGTCGAGGACTCGGATGCAAGTGTACGTGCATTGTAGGTACAGATCGTCACCATAGTTCTTCTTGATCCAGGCAGCTTCCATTGCCCATGAGATTTTAACAGCCTCTTCGTAATAGTCCTACCCAACGCTGTAAAATTGGGGGCTCTTTCGGGGTGAGGGGAATGAGGCCCGTTTTTTTTTACTGTTTAGCATTTTGATACCCACTTATAGTTTGCTGAGCTCTGAACGTGGGGGCTGGTTATACTCACGGGTAGCTTGCCGGGCTCTCCCAGAGTGGACATGGAGCTTTTTTGTTGGAGGCGACTCCTGACCGCCTCCCATATACTTCCGTGTCGCTTGATTGCAGGCTTTTGGCCGAATTGACTCGTAGGATACAATCCGCATAAAGCGAGAACGCATTCACACACGCATGCATGAATACGCCTAGCAAATACAGAAAGTATGCGCCAAATCGGCGCAGCAGAAACAGGGAGTCCATCCTCTGGATCCATCTGCGTCTCAGGGAAGCAAAGATCGCTTTTGGTCCGCGACTAACTCCCTATCCACCACCTGGGGACGCGCCACGTAGCCTCGCGACTAACCGGCTCGAGATCCGTGGACAGCTAACGATAGCCTTGAATAATGAAGGATCGGTGCACTCAAGATCATCACTGGATATTAACTGATGTGTTTTAAAAAGTAAGCATAAGACGGGACATGTTGATAATTCAACTTTGAGTTCAGAAATAACTGATCGATTTAAGCCTGCCGTTTCTGTCACTTTAAGGAGCCAATGTTCAACTTTTGTCATTTTCTTTTGAATTAATCCTCAAATGATGGGTGATAAAGGGAACATCTTCAAGATATTTTTTCGTTATTTGAGCATCTAACTGATTTGGAATTATTGCATACTCTCCATCCTTATCACTTACGTGGATACTTAGATGGCCCGCCTTTCCTAGTTGTGCGGATCCTAGTACAATTTCCATTTTTTCGGAGTTTTGGTGGTTTAGCCATTGCGGTTCACTAGTGTCCCGAGGTCAGCTTAACCAAAGTCTGCCGCAAGTCGTTACCACCACAGGCTGTCGATGCCTTTGTTGAACAGAGAGAGATTTGTCACCATACAACTAGTTTGATACCAGGACAGTGGTGGATCCTGCTATTGGTTTACTCCTAGCTATTTTCCGACCCCGGAAGGATTGAAGAATGGAGACTTGGCGGGCCAGGGGCGAGGGGATCGATTCCACATGTGAGTTGCTAAGCGCCTCCGACCACTAGGCCACATGCGCCCTTCAAAGAGTACCTAAGAGTTCCAAAATTCTTGTTGATACAATTTTTATGCTGCCCCACTACATGAGAATGTCGGCTCTATTAGGACGACAGGCATGTTGCAGTCAAAATTCAGACCACAGTTGAAGTTGTTAAGGTATGCTCACAATACCATCCTCTTTAGTCGTTTCTCACTGTCGAAAAAACACTTTCAGTTGTGTAGAGGCGACTACCATCATTTTAAACCAGGTGATAAGGACCTGTCCTATATAAGCGCAAATAGACCGCTAGAGAAAACGAATATGGGCGGAGGAATTTGGAAGAATAGAGTAGAGGAGCGGAACAACACACGCCGGCCTTTTCACTGACCGTGGATTCACAAAACGCATACATGGCGTCGCTCGCCTTGAGCGCTTTTAATCTCAGGTGGAGTCGAGTTCTTGGTTAGAACATCTAAACTTCAAACGCTAATAAGCAGAGTATTCATGCGAGATTTATGTTTTTGACAGGAAAACATTTAACAAAGAATAACACAAAGACTCATTGAAAATTATATATATATATATATATATGTATATATATATTGCACATTCATGTTGTACATATAAACTTTCGCTATGTAATGAGAGCGACTAGTTTCCCTATAAAGGCCCTCTGAAAACGAGAAGAAAAAGTAACCTATACCTCGCAGTTCAGTTTTTCGATCGTTTTGAGCTCTAATGCTTCTTAAAATCTGCCGTTAGAGAAAAACAGAGAGCTTTGAGCTAATCAAGTAACCTGCGCGTCGTCGATGGCTTTATCCAGTTGTTTCTTAGTCTCATATAGCTCATGTCCTTGCCAAAAGCCGTCAACAGTCACGACAAGTTTTGGAGAAGTTTCCTTGAGAAGCGTGGTGAGTTCGGAAAGCTTAGCCGTTGCAGGATTCTAGAACGTGCCAAATAATCTATTGAGAGTGGAATCAAATCGAATATTAATCGAATGATTTATCTACAACATAGAGAATACTTTTAAAAATAGCGTGCACATTCATCCTCCATGGTAACTGCTTCATTGGGAGGGAATTTTCTTGATGGTCAAACTCCGATTTCCACGGTTGGGCCTTTAACAGGAGGATCTTTCTAACTAAGTCGCTTAACTTCACAGTTAGCGAATTTCTTCAAGTAATGAGTCAGGAGCAAAGCAAGTGCGGAAATCGTCGCCGTTATGATAAAAAGAAAACAAATAGTGAGGTGATAATATGGTTTTGATCAATAAGCGCTGCAGACTGTTTGCATCGACGATCGAGGAGCGATTTCGTTCCTCGTTTTGAATACGAAGCTTAGTTTTTCCATTGTAAAGCTTAGTAGGCACACCTTCAGCACCCAATTACAATGTCTTTCTCGATGCCATCTGATGAAACAACTCGTAAGAGACGAAAATCTCGAGTTGCGACGGTGATCGTACGTGGTGAACCAAGTGAATGAATGTTCATGGCTCAGAGAACCATGTACAAAAGCAGCAAACTTGAATTATGTGGCTCCTTTGAAACATGCAGACGTCGCGATGCACGAACAAGCCAGCTTAATAGATGACATTCATGAAGGAAGAAAAAGAATGATAGTTGTCTTAGGGTACATGAAAAATAAAAAGGATAAAGCTTTTGGCGTTGATCAATCCCTGAGGAATACGCTATGCAATCGACTTCATTAAGCATCATTTGGAGATGATTGAATGCATATCTAGCCTTTACAATGGCTGCCAGTGGCCTACCGATGTATCGAGCCAGTGCTGTTATCCTCCAAGACAAGTTTGGTACTAATTTGCCGAATCTGGAGGAATGGAGGGCTTGGTGGGTCATGGGCGTGGGGACCGATTCCACGTGAGTGTTGCAGGGCGCCTTCGACCACTCCGCCACACGCACCCTTAAGGTGGATAGAATTTGCGGACCTGTACTATCTAAATGTCAAACTGGATACATATAGTATTAATCAGCCACTGAAAAAATCATTTGGGAACACGCCTTTAAATCGTGATGTAAAACACACTTGGACATTTGTATGGCCAGTCCTCTCTTGTTGTGCGTGTTCCAGTGCAATCTCCATTTTTCGGAGTTTTACTGGCTTAGCCACTATGGCTCCTTGGAATCTCGAGGTCAGCTGGCCAAAGTCTGCTCCAGTTCATCACCAGTGCAGGTACTCCCCGCTGGATCAGAGTGAGATTTCCCACCATGCGACGTCTTATACCAGGACTGTGGTGTATCCCGGTATTGGTTTGCTCTTAGCTAGGCTTCTGATGGAAACACCGGACTCCTTGGGAGCCCGGGGGAATGAATCTGCCCACTTCACATCGCAGTCGGACACCCATGAATACCCCAGCCAAGATGAGGCGCTAAACCGTTGGGAGAATGTAAAACCAATGCGGAGTAACACTGAATCTTCGCTAACCAGTATGATGGAAACGATTCCAATTCGACTTGCAGCAAGCAGTGACAGTGGCAGCTGAATTACATTGTGAAGGAGAAGAAGCACGTTGTCACTCTGGAAATACGTTGTATAAAGAAAGTATCAGAAGCCCACTGAAATACAGATACATAGGAGAGTTCGGAAATAAAGATAATACAAACACAGTGTGAGTTGTATCCTTAAAGATCCCGGGAAGTGCTAATGATGGACTCAAAAACAACCACGTCTACATGTTGGTGTGGTGTGATCTTTTCAGCTACTTCATGCGAAGCGTCCTTTCATTAACGCTGTTCGTTTCACATCGCGGTCAGCGAGGTCATCTTCACATACAATATTCAGCGGTAATCCATGAGTAAAGCGTACAACGTTCAGCGTTGATAAACGCTTCAGGGAATGTTCACGAAGAATGGCTGAATAAGCATTTTACTCATGTAATTGATGACTAGGGAGCGGATAGCACAGTGGTAGTGATGCCTATCATCACGAGCATGGTTCTAGTTCGATTCCGCTCCGGGCCACCCTCCCGGGGTCAGGAAACTGGAACCGAACTTGTCGGGGAAAAAAATCACTCTCTGCAACCCAACTGGGAACGCTCCAGCCCGGATATCTCAGGACTCCAGGAAGAACTGCTCGACCACCATTCCATGACATTCCAGATGAAGTAAAAATCCTTAAGCAACAACAGAAGCCACACGTAAAAAGTTGGAATATCTTCATGGACGATGGATGCAAGGAAACGAATCGAATGTGAGAAGTGCTAGGATCCGCACAGTAGACGTGAAGATGAATCATATAAAGAAAAAAAATAGATGATTTGCGCTTAACGAAGTATGGAAATTGTGTTTGTATCCTCAGACAAGTCCGGACCGATTTTCTGGCCCCGAATGGATGGATGCCTTGGCTTGCCTGCCGTTTGAGATTGAACCAAGGGCAAGGTGTGTATTGCATAGTAGTAGTTCTAACCAGAAAGCTATCGTGCGTGAATATTCGAATATGAACACACAAATCCACTGAAATGATTTATGTCTCTGAAATGCTTTGGCCTCGCACTTCTGCCACCGTTCAAAGGTGGTCGAACGTAGTAGAGCTTCCTTCTACTCCAAACACTTTCGATTTCTGTGCCAATTCAGATGTCGCTCCTCGGCAAAAAATGGGTGGATGCGCTGAGAACGTCGTACTACAGGAAACACATAAAGAATGGCCAAGACCGATTTTATACCAATCGTGACATCAATCTAACCATTAATTCTCAAGACCGATGTTCTATTAACTTCGGCATCCGCCAAACCATATGCTCTTTCTTCAACAGAAAATAAAATGAGAATCTCGTCTTCGCTCATCGTTCCAAACTGATATTTCAGCGACCTACGTCATTTTTAAAATGTTTTAAAAATTCTAAGCAGAATTAAGGGATCTTCAGCCTAAAACCCAACTGTTGTTCAAAATCGTCATGAATAATCAAGGATCTAAGTTTAGTGAAACAGGCACCATATTCTATGAGAGGAGTGTGTGGCGCAATGGTCGGAGGCGCATTGCAACAAATGTGTAATCGATCCCCGCATCTGTGGCCCGCCCAGCCCTCCATTCTCCCGGAGTCGGCAAATTGGTACCAGAATTAAGTCACCGCTAGTCATTTTTAAAGCCAGATTTGAATTCACTCACTTCTAAAGGATGCTAAATGAAGTATAATGCATGGCGATTCCCTTAGGGATTGATCAAAGCAGAGAGTTTTATCCTTTGTATCTTTTACCAAAGACATTTCCATCAAAATTTGCAACGCTTTTGCTACTTCTATTACATTTATTGCAATTATTACTATATAAATCTTCCCCATACGACATGTTCGACCAATCATAACAACTAAAGATGAGAAAATAGTGAATTACTGATCAAAATTGACCGCTGAATGCCTACATAACAAACGATGCTGGTTTTCTGATGAGTTTTGCCCCATTCAACGCTACCTGTGAAACCGGAGAAGAACTGTTACTCGGAGCATACAACAATAAGTCGGCTGTGCAGGCGTTCTCGTCAACACGAGTTTGGCCATGAACATCGGTTCATTCGAGCAACTAACAACCCCAATTGGATGTTTTCAGTTAAAGAAATGTTGATCAATATCGGCTTTAACAAGCCTCGTCGTTTACGCACTGATATCAAGCTATGGCAAAGGCGAAGTCGAAGCGTTCTATACGGACATGAAGATGCTTTGCAGAAAAGACCATATATTCTTAAAGATCATTGCTAGAGAGTTCAATGGTAAGATTAGACTCGGAAAAAAAATCTGAAGAATGTCACATGTGGACCCACGAATTAAAATGAAACTAGGAGAGTGGGCGGCGGTCTTAGTTTATCATGACGACCAGGACCATTCATGGTAATTTACAATTCCAAAAGTCCAGTTCTCAGCGATGGACATGCGAATTTCCCAATGGAGAGTACCCTAGCGAAATAGACCACATCATAGCAAATCGAAGGTTTTACTTAACCGTTGTCTCTGTCGTCCCAAAATTTTATACTGGATCAAACATTTGCCTCCTTCGTGCAAAAATCAAAATTCTTCTGGAAAGGACATAAAACCGCCAGGGTTAATAAACAAAGTCCCAAAACCACCACAAACTAGAATTCTTGCGGGTTCTTAGTCTACCCTTCAGTAGTTGCCGTTATTGATAAAATCGAGGACGAAAACAACCAACTTGCTCAGCGCGTTAGCGCTGTAAATGCTGAGAGTTCGGAAATCTCACCAAAGGACGCCGGTCCTAAGAAAAACACAAGCTGATACGACGACGTGGAAGCTCATAAGCTACAGAGAACCACCAAACCATATCCAAATCGCAAAAAACAGTGAAGAAGCAATGAAAGAAAAGATCCCTAACAAAGAAGAGCAGCAGCTATGGTCGATGCTGCTGAGGCTGGGAAAAACAAAAAAAAAACACAGTTGACTATTGCTTTTAGCAAATTTTCAGATGACTGTACTTATAACTTATTAAGACTAACCATTCCACAATACTCCTTAAATATACTTGCAATTTTGTTCGTCAGCACCTGTACCGTATCCCAAGTGAGATCGGCGTAGTCGTGCACATCGTCGTCCCAGAAATTTCCCTCCCTACAAAGAACATTTGTTGTATGCGCAGAGAACTCTGTTCTTTAGCAATTTGCATGTTTTAGCACTGATACCAAATGCATATCCTTTACCATAACATTGCTGTCTCGTATCTGTTGTCCTCTGTCGAAATGTGACGATCTACACAGTTGTAGGAGATGTTGGTGTATCGCTGTAAGAACTTAACCTTCAAATAATTGACTTAGTAATGTGACTTTACTTTGAAACCATTAATATGCACAAACAGCAATAATATTAACTAAATGTCGCATATATATATATACAGGTATAAAAAGAATAAAGAATAAAGCTCTCGGCGTTGATCAATCCCTGAGGGATGCGCCATGCATTCGACTTCATTAAGCATCGTCGGAGGTGATTGAATGCATATCTGGCCTTTATAATGACTCGCGGTGACCTGCCGATGTATCGAGCCAGTGCTGCTATCCTCCCAGACAAGTCTGGTACCAATTTGCCGACCCCGGAGAGATGGAAGGCTTGGTGGGCCATGGGCGCAGGGATCGACTCCACGTGCATGTCGCGGTGGCGCCTCCAACCACTGCGCCACACGCGTCTTTCGCACATATACAGGTATATATATATATATATATATAAACATACATACATACATACATATGTACACACATACATATACATATAAATATGTATATATAGAGCTCTGCGGGTTAGCACACATCCTCACTGTTAATCTAGGCATGTTCATGCATACACGAGTAGGGTCGTCTCAGTTTAATGAGTAGGTTTGTTTCAGTTTATATCGGTTGTATTCTACAAGTTAGTTAGATGAAAGGACAGTAATCAAGTGACTGGGAATTATATTGAGGCGGTTAAGGGTCAGTAGCAACAGATAAGTACCTCGTCTACGCTAGAAACTGAGGGCTAATAACTTGTGAGAATATAAGCTCACACGCTGCGACCTTGGCAAGTTAACCAAGAGCATCAAAAATCAAACACAATAAAATAAATAGGCCTGACTTTCCTGACATTAAGAAGGTTTCGAGAGGACAGCACTGCATAAAAAGAGTGTGAAAAGGAGATGAAGATCTGTGCTTAAATGATTATCACCTGCCTTCGAGTGTTACGTTGAGGGTCTGATGATGCAGGCTAAAAGCGCATGGTACGATGTCATCGACTGGCTGAGACGAGGAGACACCGTTCATTCGCCGCTGTCAATGACAACGGAGAAGAAGTTTCTTGGAACATCCGATATTATAGGAATCTGAGGAGTCATTGTGCCCGTCAACACGAGTTTAGCAATAACATCGGTTCATTCGAACAACTAGCAACCCGATTGTACTACTTCACTTGAAGAGATGTGGACTTATATCACCTCAATATCTTTAGGATTGTGTTACGTAAGCCTGGAGTTTGAAAGCTACCAAGAGGCTCGCCAACTCACGCTCGAACTAGCAAACTCTGCTAAAAGCAATAAAGGAAGATCTTAAGGAAACAAGAGGCTTATGATCACGGTGGATCTTGCAGGTGGTAGGTAGAGCATTTCCAACTCCAGCTGAAACATTGCTAATTGCTAGATTGGGATTGTCGCAATTCAACGCCCAAGCAGCAAAATTGCTGCTTCCGGAAAGGCAATGGAGTGTGCGCTATGGAAAACGAATGGTACATCTCTGTTGCCCATTCAATGATGCAGCTGTTGAAATATCTGGTTCACTTCGTCGATTTGCTAGAAGTACTTCTCTGCCGCCGTGCTTTTATATGGTTTCTGGAAACCGGAATTGTGATGGATTAAACTCGCAGCAGACCACCAGATGGTCAGCATCACTTTCTTTTAGTGCAATTTCGGCTTCTGAATGTGCTGTGGAGCATTACCGTGGCCCAGACATTGAGATGACCGCCCCGGTATCATTTCTCGCTGCTTTCACACTATGGTAGAAAAATAGGTGGTACTGCTTGTGAAAAAGAAGCACCAGTCATGGATCAAAACGTATAGAGAACTTCTCTCTGGAAAAGTTCTCTATCTTTCCAAACAATAGCATTTGACTCTATACATATCCGCCTCGAAGTCAAACATCAACCACCGCAATGTGGTTTTAATACTTTACTCGGTCAATTAGTATCAGTGTTTCAGGCACAATAGCGGTTTAAGGTTTGGCTTTAGCAACCGCAACGATGGCTTATCCGAAAGAGGAGGCGTAACAGTGGAGCAGTTACTACTTCCTTGTGAAAGAAGCCAATGGCGTTTGATGTTTCATGCACAGTAGCGGTTCATGCACTTAGGTACAGTCTACTGCAGTCCAGAATCAACAATCCAGATTAGATGCGGTTGCATACGCATGCGGCTCTCGCAGCCAGTATAAGCCAGGTGCCTTCGATGGCGGAGGCATGCCATCACTCACCTCACCACCGATCGGTAGTGCGGGTAATCCGCGCCTCACATCTTCTTTCCCAATCACCTCAACGCATTCCCAGTCATCCTCAATCATCTCAATTCATTCTCACTCATTCCCAGTCATCCTCAGTCACCTCAATGCATTTTTACTCATTCTCACTCGTCCTCATTCATCCTTCGTAATCTGCAGATTATTGCATCTCGTCTCTTAGTTTGTCTACGGTGCGCTGTCAGTAGTGGCGGGTGTTTCCAAACGCGTTTTGCCTGCAACGCCATCGGTGGCATGTACTATTCCTCCCACAATGTACGCATGGCGTACAAGACCGCTGAGCGGCCAACTTATGCTATGCATTCTGTTAAGCCGTTATAGGTTAATCAGTTTCAGCCATTATCATACTGGCCCGTGATTCTTAGGCAATGGTGGCACCCATCGATGTTCAAACTTCACGTTGCTGACATAGCGTTATCCGCGACCAGCCGCCTGACTGTGTTTCGTAGATGAATGATTCACTGTCGATAGAGCCGTCAATGCTCATGTAACTTACTGTCCTCACCGATTATGCTGAGATGCACCTCATCGCTATAATGCTGAAATCTTAGCTCAGTCGAAACACCCGGCTTGTTAGTATTAATCTCCGCCCCCAGCATACAGTCTCCCTCTCCTCCCGCAGTGTACTGTCTCCCTCAGCCGCCGCGCCGGCCGCGGATAGTGCGTGCGCGGCATCGCGCCCGGCTGACCAGCAGTTACTTGTACATAGTCATTCATTATTACTATTATTATTGTATTAGTGTTGTAATAATGTTCCAATGCCATTATCTCGTTATTCGCCTCACTTCACTTTTAGCCATAGCAACTCGTCACTTTAACTTGCATGATTCTTATGCCAATACTTTTTATCGTTATTATTATGTTAATGTTATATTTATGTATGTAAAGGTTTAATTACTCAAGTTTGATGCTGGTAGATCAACACTACTTTTGAAAGACCTACGTGGCTAATATTCTACACGATCGGAACCGCTCCCATATTGCCGCTAACTATTCGTTACAAAACGACAATTTCATTCATTGTTGTTCAGTTTGTTCGGCGTGCACTCGTCGGGCTTCCTCGACTTTCCACTGTTTTCAGATTTAATCACTGTCTTACTTGCTGCCTATTCTTTTTCCATGGCACGGTATTATGTGAAATATAATTACAATGATGCCAAGGTATTTGCAAAACTCCGGGCAGCAGGTGCCTGCGGCGGAGATCGAACTCACCATTACCTTTTGCGAGGCTAACGCGTTTACCATCACACGATGCATTGTAGTCATATTTCACATCATATCATGCCATGAAAGAAATATGCAATAATAAAATTACCTACATTATGATTTATACTGCAGCTTCAGCTTAACTGCGTACAACACCGATTTGTGCTCCCCAGATCAATCCTGTCAATGGGTGGTTGCTGATAAAACCTATAGGTTTAAACACAGCTGAGAGAAAGGTGAAACGTGGGATCAGCATGGTGTGGTGGTGAATGTGTTAGCCCCCGGAAAGTGTAATAGCGAGTTCCATCCCCACAGCAGACACCTGCACTCCGCAGTTTTGCAAGTATCTCAGTACCATTGCAGTTGTCTTGAGATACTTCGATACAGTTGAGATACTTATATCGATTTCTTCTGCAAGTTGTCGTACATTTGTGGTGTGTCTACTCTAAGACCTTGCACACTAAGATTAATGAAATTGCAAGTCCGACACTGATTTTCAAAGAACATAGTATTCTCTACTCATCAGCTCATGATTTCTCACATCTAGGAGACCCATACATTTGATAAATGAGACCAAAATTTGTTGCACTCACTAGTTTTTTGTGATAATGAAATGGTGACATCATTGCCATCACTATAAACGAATAATGTTGACAAGAATGGTAGTAATGTTAAGAGTGGAAGTAAAAGCATGAACAAAAATAGAAGTATAAATTCATCCTTCATGCGGATATGCGGAAAATCTCACCAAGTTGCTGTCATCACCTGTCTTCCAGTAAATTTTGTCCATGAGGGAGAGATAGGGTTCCCAAAGCTTCTAAAACTGTAGAATTTCGACAGTCCGGTTAGCCTGTCACTACAATATAACTACAACTCACTATAGCCTTTGCAGTAAACTACATACTTGTGAAAAACAACTTGTAAACTTGAAACTACCAAACATCTCTTTGCTATAACTAATCGTTAACGACAACAAGCTAATTTTACATAACTAGAGTGTTCCCGATGCATTTTTTTAGTATTTTAACAGAAAATAAGTACAACGACGACAAAAATCGAAGGGAATAGGTGGCAAATTTCGATTAAAAACAACAATAATACGTTGTTGATAACAGTGGAACCAAATCCTTCGTGCATCGTTTCGAGAACGACAGCGATCGTTAGTTGTTGTTCCCACAAGGACGTTGCTCGAACATGGAAAGATTCATCCTAATTTCACACAGTGATGGTAATTTTCTTCGATGTTGCCATTCTCGACCGCCCCACAAGCTACCAATTCTGCGGTCGCTTCGGGGGGAGTAGTCCACTTCTTCCAGTCTAGGATAGCTCTGACTGACGATCGTTTATGATGATGATTTAAAACCTCTAGTAATGCCTAAAGGGATGGGTAGCACAGTGGCAGTGGTGCCGATCATCGCAAGCACTGTGCCGATTCGATTCCGCAGCATGTTCCCCAAGCCTCTCTTCCTCCGCGTTCGGAGTATTGGTCTCGGACTTGTCCATGAAAAAATCATTCTCTGCAATCCAAGTGGAAATGCTCTACCCTGAGTATCTCAGTATTCCAGGTGAATCTAGTCGACCACCATTCAACGACATTCAACATGTGAGGAAAGTCGTCACCCAGCTTCCGAAGCCACCTGAAAAGTTTGAATACCTTCGTATATGATGGGTGCGAGGAAACGAAACCAAAACGAGTGAGAATTGCTGAGATCCATAAAGTAGACGTGGAAGACGGGTCGTATGAAAATTGAAAAAGGAGTGTACGGTTTTACAACGACTGTAGTAAGGGTCCACTTTATCAACATTCAAGGAAACTTATAAAGATGAGCAAAATTCTTCAAGCATGAGCAGAATCCACGCGGAACTACGACAAAACTTCCGTTGCTGACATGCGAGAAAATGACAAAGCAGAAAAGATGGTGGAATTCGCCCAATATGTGACTTCGAAAAGTATTTATGGATAGAAAAAGAAATTAAAGGTGGTGAAGTCCGTCGTTGCAGCAGTTGCGCACACACTGTGTTTGAAAATGACTAGTTTTTCAAAACATACAAAGTGAGAAGTGTTGGCTGATATTCGGTTTCCAATTAACTAAAATAAGAGCTGTATAGTGCTACTTTCCACAATTTCATCTCGGTCTCCGGAATCACTTCTTTCCAGAAAGTGATACTGTCACCTTCTCTAGGTTTTTCGCTACCATTCACAAGACATGGTGGGTTTTGTAGTAGTGGCATAAGAGCGTATTAGAATAAAGACGGATATCCTGAAGAAAGGCAAGCAAATTTCCATGGATTTCGAGAGGTCAACAGACGGCAGCTGGTTGTTGAGAATTCGAAGTAATTCAAAGTAGACATAATTGCCAGCAAAACAACGGCCAGTTAAGAAAGATCGTCAAATTGTTGGAATGAAAAACTGAAACCGCATTGGCGATAAAGTAAGTGGGTTTGGAGGGTTGATAATGGTCCCTAATGGTAATATAGTAATTGGGTTACATATGGATATACAAGGTCTACTTCTTTAGTGTCGTATTAGCTATCTGAGGGATCATGTGGTGCAGTGGTTGGAGGCGCTCTGCAACACACACGTGGAATCGATTCCGGCGTCCATCACCAAGCCAGCCTTCCATCCCTCCGAGATCGGTAAATTGGTTTCAGACTTGTGTGGGAGGATGGCAGCACTGGCTTGATAGATCGTTAGGCCACCGCGAGCCGTTGTGAAGGCCTGATGTGCATTCAAATCACCTCTAAACGATGCTTAATGATGTCGAATCCATGGCGCATCCATCAGGGATTGATCCACACCAAGAGCTTTATCCTTCATTTTAACCTATTCTTTTTTCATTGCAGGGTATGCTGCGAAATATAACTTATTATATTTCACGTTTTGAAGAAATATTGAAATTTATAGCATAAAAAGCATAATCGTGAAATTGCTAAGAATAAAAAGATTTTATGAAATAGTGATGAAGATTGCCAGAGAGGAGTCGTAGTTATTACCAGTGCCCACTCGAGAACCTCAGTTCTATGCAGGCTCATGCTTAGACTTAGTGTAAATGAAAAATAAATAAAAAGGATAATACTCTCAGCGCTGATCAATCCGTGAGGGATACGCCATGCATTCGACTACATTAAGTATCGTTGGAGGTGATTGAATGCATATCTGGCCTTTACAATGACTCGCGGTAGCCTCCCGATGTATCGAGCCGGCGCTACTATCCTCCCAGACAAGTCTGGTACCAGTTTACCGACCCCGGAAGGATGGAACGTTTGGTGGGCCACAAGCATGGGGATCGATCCCAGTGTAAGTCGCAGGGCGCCTCCGACCACTGCGTCACACGCGCTCAGTAAGGAATAACAATTTAGAGACATTTAATTTCTATTTCGTACGGGAAAGCGCTTCATCCTTATGGGTCGTTCGATAATGTTGCGTGTTTTTTCATCGTGCCTGTATGGAGTTCAGATTCCGAAGCGTACGAAGCAAAATTTTATCTTCCAAAGTGCAATTCTCGAGGGAACAGTCATAGAATAGGAAAGATAGGGCATGGTAACATTTTTTTCCAGTCGCTAGAACCTTGGTCTTTCACTCTTTCACATTCAGCACAGAGAAAAGGTCTTTTAGCATTGAGAGCTTACACGCTACCTTCATACTCCTCTCAGATTTAGGCAGGCTACAATACGAATGATTTAGTCACCGCTTCCGTATTTTCCCTATTGAGACGCTATTGTATTGAGAGTTATTTTATAGTTAAGAAAACAATAGGTTAGCTTATTTTTGATGATCTAGGCGGTGGATACTTATGGAAAATTTTCCGAACTCTGGCGTGAGGACTGAGTGCGTTCCTAGAGTAAATAAGTGGCCTATTTCCTGAAGACGACTCGGCATGAACCTTATGCTTTTATTTATCTGATTTGGGGTTTTCGTTCAAAGTAAAACAGGATCAATCCGCACATATACGTAGGCTAAACGCAGATACAGAAATTACATGGTTAATCGCATAACAAAGGCAAAAGGTCCCTTTCTTAAATGGCAACTACATGGTCCCTGTTGGTCTGCATTCTATTCAAAAATGACCATCTGGGACCTGCTACGAAACTAGTGTCGAATAGGTTTGAAATCCCGTCAGTGAACAATTTTTGAGGAAGGAAACAGGAAGGAGTGCAGGACCTAGTTTTCTACCTACCAGTGCCATCACCAATACTCGTTAACGGGATTGATTCGGGGAGCCCCATGAATCCAGTTAAGCTTAGGCTGTAGTAAAAATCGGAAATTAACTTTTTATTCACTGGATATTACAATTTTTTACGGTAGGCTATTACGTGTGATACAACCACACACGCATAACTGGATTCATTGCAGATTTGGCCTCCCCAGATAGATCTATCCCGATAACCCGTGATTGATGATGGCACTGGTAGATAGCAAACTAGCTAAGAGAAAAGCGAAACGAAGGACACTCATGGTGTGGCGGTGAACACGTTAGCCCCAAAAAGGGTGATAGCACATTCGTTCCCCACCACAAACACCTGCATTTCGGAGTTTTACAGATGTGGCATCGTTGTGGTTGTATCGCACAAAGTACCCTGCGCTGAAAAATTGTAATAGGTAGTTATAAGGAAGTTAACCTTGTCTCGACTCAGTTGCATGTCCTATGTTCTATTGCTGTGACCATTATTAATAAACAATTGATATAATAGATAGCCAATCAAGCATTGTAATGAAGCCTGAGCAACGGTTTAAAATTTTTTATTTCGCATGGCCAGCCTTTCACATCTACTATGTGGATCCCAGCACATTTTGCATCAGATTTTCCTCGTATCCATCGTACACGAAGGTCTTCGAACGTCTCCCGTTTTAGTCACCATGAAAAAGTCAGAATTACCTTAAGTATTTAAATCGATCAAACAGTGGTCACGAGTTGTCGATGATTAGAAAATGTCGTAAACAGGATAAAGCTTAGTGCTGTCTGAAAATTCATATACGAACCTTGTGCTTAACATCACTATTTTGGTCTGTTGTACATGAAGAAGATTCTACGGTGAGAATCACCAGCTTGCGAGTTGATCACTCGCGATTTTGCCGCTAAATGGCAACAATGCTGAACGGAGGCCCACGACATAACCCAGTATCTCCCAAAAGTAAAATCACTATACATATAACACCATGAACGTCGCTTTTCCACCTAAATAAACTAGACCAGTGATATGCATAGTGGATTGACATACACAACAAACAGTACCGACTATGCCATGAGATTAGAGAAGCAATCAGCATTGTACTCCACTGCGTTGTAGAAAGCAAATAGATATTGATCATCTTTATTATTTGTCTTGCTCCTGGTTAACAAACTGATGCCAGAAAAAATTCTGCCTTTTCCCATCGCGTATCGTAGATGTAGGGTGAGACCAACCGCAAGTTCAGTGGACTCGGAGGGCATCTTTTTTCTAAGATCTTTGCGAAAAAGTATGATTATTTATTTGGTATCAATCTTACTTAGAGCTGTATATCCTTTCGAATCTATTCACTAGCAACTATTCGCGATTGATACGAGCAGTTTTTAACTGCTAAAACTAATCTTAAATAAGATCCTTTTTTCGCGCTTTTTTCTTCTTTCCATTCTTCTCCGAAGTCTTCATCGAACACTAACGTAGACTAATCAATATGTTTTCTTTCTGTAGTGAGCTGACATGAGGTTGATAAATATATTCATTTTCGGTTAACGTTTCGATGTCTTCGTCTTAGTTACAACGAGGTTAAAGGAAAGTCGGTTTCAAAATATTACTAATGTGGTCTGCTGCAGTTTTGAGGAAACCTTGGCTGTTGTAACAGCGATTCTTTAAGGACACGAACGATGTGAATATGTCACGATCCTTTGTAGATTGTAGGAAGCTTCCTAGGCAGATCTCTACCAATCTCTTCGCCTGAGAGAGATGAAGGGAGTGGTTGGCACGTGGCGGGCTCAAGCCAGTGTCTAGCGCGTATAGGATAGTACCTCCGTCTCTATTCTTCCAGCTTCCTTTCCGCATCAGTTTTTATAAGCATGGTGAAGATGCTCGCAATATTTAGTGCCCCATTGTGGCTCTCAAGTATTTCTATGTATAGAACTACGATCTCAAGTGGGTGGTTCATCTATCAGTATAGTCACCCAAGCTGAAAATGAGCAAAACACTTCAGCGAACTCATCCAACAGGAAATATTGCCTGACGAGCAATGAGCAAACGTACGTTGAACCTAGTTGGTTTACGTGGTAATGTTCTCGTTAAAAACAGTAAAAATGTCGTCTCGTGGGTTTGGGCTAGCGGATGATTGATTGGTTTGCAAACATTTGTTTGAATAAATGAAGTGAGTTTGCGAAGATTGATATGAAAAGCAGATTCCAAAATCTGTATTTTATTACACTTGCTTGGATAATCTCTCATGCCAGTTAGGAGCAAAGCAATGTGGCGCTTCCCCACGTGGTGGATAAGAGGGTTAATCGCCGACCAAATTCCACTTTTGCTTCCCTGAGACGCAGTTGCGTCCAGAGGATTGACTCACTGTTTCTGCTGAGACGATTTAAAACATATCTTCTGTATTCACGAAGACATAGCATGCATACGTAGTCCCCATTTATGCAGATTTTATTCTACGAGAGAATTTGGTCGAGAGTTTGGAATCAAGTAACAAGGAAGTATACGTGGAGTGGGGAGTGGGTTACGAGTCGCCTCCAGTAAATAAGCCCCACGTCTACTTTGGCATAGAATGGCAAGCTATCCGTGAGTACACCCAGCCTCAACGCTCAGAGTTAGGCAGGCTATACGTGGATATCAAAAACTAAACACAGTGAAATAAAGGAAGCTCATTCCCATTACACCGAAAGAGCTGCCGATTCGACAGCGTTGATTAGGACGAATATGGAGAGGCTGCCGAAGTCTCAGGATCATTTTAGGCTGCCGAAACCGAAAGGACTAAGTTGACGGACTAAGTTGTACCTACAGTGCACGTACACTTGTATCAGAGTCCTCGATAGAAGATTTGGTCACGCTGGCAAAAAGGATAAAGTTCTGTCTTCCGAAATGCGATATGCGGTTTCGTCGGTGAAAAATGGAACAACACCAGTTTCAGACGATAAGATCTGAGCACCTAAAGAACCTTGCAACAACATTCATAAACCCACTAGCTCGGCTCATCACACGTTATCGGTCACAATGCAAGCTTCCTACTCAGTGGAAGACCAGCAAGAGCATGCTGTTGTTCACGATGATTGACTTTCACGATATCTGAAAGTATTACCCAATTTGCTCACTATCTGTCGTCTTCATGATTTCACTCGAGCCATCTTAGAAGGGAGCGACGGTACACTGGACGAGGGAGAGCCATGTGAGCAAACAGGGCTTCAAAAAACTACGATGAATCACATCCACACGATAACAAGGTTCTGTCGCCAGAGTATGAGACACCATTCTGTGTCACTTAAACCCATTTAAGGGAAGCCTTTCATTCAATCGAGATAGAAACAGTAATGGAAGCCCTAGACAGCCAAGGTGTCCCTAGTCGGCGTATAAAAGTACTTTGTGAGCTATATACAAATTTTGCAACCAAAATGTTAGCATTCTGCAACGATGTTAACATCGACGTCATAATAGGGTGCAATCCGATACGAGTCCACCAAAATCATTTAACGCCAACCTCGACGACGTCATGCGAATATTGGAATGGGAGTGAAAATCGATGGTCGGCAGTTAAATCACCTTCACTTTACTGATGATACCGTCCTTATAATGTGAAGCATTAACCACGCGGAAGGAATTCTTCTCGACTTTGATATTACGCCTGTGGAAAGACTCGTCTTCGACTGAATTTCACATGAACGACTCCGAACACACCAAATCGTCTCTCCAGGTCGAAAAATCAACATGACTGAAGACTTAGCTCCAGAATTAAACAGGAAAAAGAAAGAGGCTTGGAGAAACTTCTACATCATTAGCGATGCTGTGGGAGAACCAAGAACACCCGACTCGGTGTCCACCTTTTCGACTCCATGATTATTGCTACCTTGACGTATGCGTCAGAAACCTGTGCTACGTTAGCAGGATCAGATTACTCAGCGTTATACGACTCGAAATAGAGAGGACGATGTTAGAAGTATCTCGAACCACGCAACTGAAGCAAGAGATAAGTTCCGATCTATGTTAGCGATTAAGCACTAATGACGTCATTCAATTTGCCACATTGTAGAAAACACGATGGGCCGGCCACATAATGCGCATGAACAACAACCGATAGGAAAGACCGTTTGGCGACTGCTTTCGTCGGAATTCCAGACGCACAGTGGAAAGACCACCGAACTGGTGGTCGGAGGCCTTCAGGAAAATCCTAGAACGAAATGATGCCTAACAAGTCCCTATAATGAGCAAAAGTCTCTGGGTTACTCTTGCATGGAACGGGAAGAAGTAGACGATTTACTGCGCCTGCTGGGGTCACTCGAGTCACTCGAATATCCACGAGACGACAAGTGATATAGGTGACTTGGATACTTATATCGCTGGCCACGGTATGGGATACTTATATCGTCGGGTATGGGATACTTATATCGTCGACCGTTTTCATTGGTGATGCGGACTCCAGCACAATTTTGATTCTTTTCACTCTTGTGCTCGTAGAGTCGGCGAAAGTGGTCCTGTGCATGAGACCCATTCCACACCCTCGTAATCGTTTCAATAAGCGAACGCACATGGTTTACGATAGCCAACATATTCACTCATCGTTTAGATGGTCCTTCAAGAGGGCCTTTACGTTCTCTTAGGGTTCACTCCACTGTTCCTTTTCTCGTTAAGCAAACTGTTCCTTTTATCACGTAAAAGGTTCTTCTCTGCTTCGTTGTCAAGTTCTCCTGGATTCCGAAGGTGAGAGGGGTTTCGGAGATTTGAGCTGCGTATTCCGGCTAAACATTCTCAGCGCAGACTAAGTTTCTGATGACATCGTCAAGTCATCTGTGGGTAGTGCGTAGAGTTCTTGACGTAGTGTATCAAACCAGACCAGAAAGCTCAGTTCGATTCTCATAGGCCGATGACTGTTTATGGTGAAGAGCTGAGGACGCTACAGAGCAGTTGTGCCAGTATTTTACGGAGAATTCACTTGACCAATAATTCTAGCTAGTTAAACCATTGTGGTTCCCCAGAACCCCGTGGTCAGCCTGGCCAAAGTCTTCCACAGGTCGTCATCACTACAGGCACTCGCAGCCCTTGCGGATTCCAGATCAATCAATACAATTAAGGTTGTTTCTGATTTTTGTGATTGGCTACTATCAATGATGCTGAGGTATTTGCAAAACTCCAGACCGCAGGCGTCTGCGGTGAGGAACGAATGCGCTGCTATCGTCCTTTCCGGGAAGTAACGCGTTCACCGCCACACCATGCTTGTCCTTCGTTTCGCCTGTATACCTTGCCGTTGAAAAAAGAGTAGGCAGTAAATAATAAGTTAAAATTGGTTACTATGTTGTTTTTAAGGGCAAACCAGTATATCCAGTGGCAACAAAGAACACTGAAGCATCTGTGAGATTCTGTAATAAACCGGCATGAACTTCGAACCAGGGATGGTTTTTAGGACTGAATCATCATACCACATTGCGCTGTACCATTCCGTAGTAACTACACTGATCTGTATTTTGCAGACTACAAGTGGAAAATGTTGCAAGCAGTTTAAAGCATTTATAATTCAGAAGAAGGAAAACAGCCCAAACTTGATCAACAAAAAAAAGTTTCAGTTTTTCAATGGGATTCTTTTGGAAGGATTTGAAAAAATCGGTATGGTAGGTCCCACAACGATGGCACAAAAATCGAAGCTGTTCAGTATGGCGACAATGAAGAATGAATATTATGATTCACTTCAACGACATTGACCGCTCGATGTTGACGTCTAACTGAAAAATGTGGTTGGTATTGAATGAACAGTGAAATATGGGTGATTTTCTTTGCTTTATTTTTCAAGGGCACAGGTCATATTGCTTAAAAATGATAACATGTAGTAGGGCAATGGATAGATGTGACCCTTTACAAAAGAATGCTCGTCGATTCGATTCCGTGTTGTGGGTCAAACAACCCTTCCGTCAATTCAGGTCAGCAAAGTGCTAGCTAGCAGACTTTACCAAGAGGATGAAAACATTGAGTTAATACATCTGTGGATAGCTTACAGTTATTCTGTGATCAAAACATTCATGCATTCAACCAGAGTCTGCGGTGTTACGAATGGAATCCAATGCATTCTAAATCCCCAGGGGTTTGTAAGCGCAGAGCGCTTTATCTTCCTCATTTATTGTTCAAAGAGAAAAGCAAAACAACATCTTTCTGAAATCCAAAGGATATTATTTTCAAAGACAGTGGAAATGAACGAGAACTGAAGTTCTACCACTTTTCTTAAATTGCTCTCATGTTATCGAACGCACAACCGAATCACTTCACCTGCAACCCCCACCAAACGATGTCGATTGCGGCGCATTTTGGGTTTATTAACACGCCTCAGGCCGCTTTGCGCCTCTGCTCACCCATACCCACCATGGGCGCAGTGAGATCACAAGACCACATCGACTATCTCCTTACGCTCCCACTCGGTCAGCACTACGTACAGACAGCTAATGATTCGTCAACTCATTCTGCGCTAACCCTCCTCCTACTCGCAGCCGATCGATCGTATAGGTCCCGCTGTATTTGTGAGGTATTCTCTTTGCTACTTAAAATACTTTCTCATTCTATTACAGAGGGTAATCGAATATTCTTGGTTAACAACGTGTTTCATTTCTGCCTATTCATCGCGGTATAATCTAATGCTTGTGTGAGTATTGGTCATCAAAAGAAACTATTTTTTGACAGTTTTCTTGATAAGCGCACAGAAGGTTCTTACCACGCTTTTGGCTCACGAAGGCTATCCTGAAAACAGCTAATTATCGATCAATCCCGAGGTTAGTGAAAAGCCAGTCTTGAGAATCCTATTTTTTAAAGGAATGTTTCCTAGCTTCACGATTTACGCTTTCATACGAAAAAATATACAAGATTGGAAGGAGAATCGACTCGACCAGCATTATACGACATTCATAAAGAAGACGAAATCCTCAAGCACTATCCAGAACAGCGCGTGAAATGTGAAGACCTTCGTGGACGATGAAAGCGAGTAAAACGAATCCAATAGAAGATGTGCTGGAATCCATGCAATGGATGTGACAACAGATCGTAGAATAATAATATAATGTTATATAAAGGTCTGTTGTGACAGATCGATAGAAGACAAGAACCTATCCAGGAAATAGCTGAGGCAACACCTGATATTTGCATCGCGTGTCGCTACAAAGACAGAATTGAGGCCGTAAGAATATTCTACATTCGTTTATTATGTTGTGGTTGGGCAAGATTATTCGGACCTCTTCGAAGACCGATAAGGAATTTTGAACTGGAAGTCGAGAGATTCATTGTATGATCTAGATTTTCGACTAACTAAACGGCCCAATCCCACGTATTATAAGGATTTCATCACTCGTCTCATTCGAATCAAATTTTCGCTATCAACTTCCAGAGAGACTGTTGGATTCGAGAGTCAGCTCTTGCTTGACAATTTGTGACCTTATCTTTAAACGTCATTGATTGCTGATCAAGGAGTTCCATTCTGGAATATTGGGATATCTTCGATATGGTATTTCCATATCTTCACTACATGCAAAGGCAAACATTAATGTATTGGAGGAGCTCTTTACAAATAAATCTGTTATCAGATTGCTGACCCCGGAGAGATAGACGGCTGGTTTACCTCCAAGCGGGGTCGAAGCATAACGTTGCGCCTGTTATTGAAGGGTATAACTCCTGTGTACTTTACAATTTCCACCACATTTCTCCTTATGATTTAGAATAGGGCTCACATCGAAGTAATTTAAACAACTCGCGACGGAACTCCTTATGTAACCAGATGTACATGAAGGTATTCATGGACGCTTTCAAAACGCCCGCACAGTTGTAGAAATGCACCATCAGCTGATTCTCTTCGACCTAAAGGTACTTGTAATGAAAGGATTTCACAGTGATTTTTCAGTTATATAATCACCACATAAAATCTTTGTCAATGTAAAAAGAAACGGTAATTTAGGAGTAGAAGTTACTCTATGTGACGATTTCAAGTTGCTAACAGGGAACGAAAGGTTAAAAGGCCAGCATTATGTGTACGGTATTCATGAATTCTTTTAGGATGCACTGTACATTCCATCCCATTGGTGGCATCACAGAGGTGATTGAATGCGTATTTGGCGCATGCATTAATAACTTGCAATGACCTACCGATGTGGGGATGCGTGGTTTCACAAGTTCTGGTTGCACGGTCGGATCAACAAGCAACGGATCAACGGATCAACGGATACAAGCACGTGTGTATTGCAAGACATCTCTAACCGCTACCTTACGTACTCTTCCGAAATGATGAATAGTGATAGTCGAAAAACAGCCATGAATCCTTCGTACTTAAAGAATTTGTATCTCATTTATTTATCACAATACAGATCTTTTCGATCTTTTATCACAAAAAACAGGGGAAATCTGATGTAAACAAAGTACGCTTAATTAATATTGACCTTATCGGTAATATGGGTGGAGGGGAGGTGGTGCAGCAAAGTGGTTAGTGATGCAGCCCATATTAAAGCAAGGTGCTTGGTTAGACCGCCTCCAACACTCTCCTTCAAACCACGTGGGAACGCTCTAGCTCGGCTATGCCGAAGATCCCAAGGAGAATTGGCTCCGCCAGCATTCAGTGACATTCATAAACACGAAATCTCAAAACAATCGAAGGAATACGCAAAACGTTCGAAGATCTCTATGGGATCGATAAAGACAAGTGTGATGGAAACGAATCGACAGCAAGAAGCGCAGGAATCTGCAGAGTAGACGTGGTGATAGGTCATATAAATAGATAAAGTAAAATTATCAGTTGATTTATTTATTTATATGATCTTATAAACTGATCTTCTTTAGCTGATGCGAGGTGGGTATAGGTTTTCGTTGTCGTTATCGTTTTTGTTGGTGTTGTTGGTCGATGGCTGACGTTTCGACGATTTCGCTTTCCTCAGAGCCGTGATGTTACGAGTGGAACTTTATAAGATCATATAAATAAATATATCAACCCTTAGGTTTGATGCCGGTATGCCGAGGTTTATAGAAAGTCGCCCTTTTGAGTTATTAAAATTACCAGTAATATTACCTCATTTCGTTCCCAATTTTTTTGTTTTCTTGAATAAGTGGCCTTTAAATGAGTGGGATGTTGCACGAGTTGTCGGGATTAATTAAATACATGGTCACGTAGTGCGTAGTGGTTGGAAGTGCTTTACAACGCACACAACGTCGTTGGTTCGTTCCTGTGCAAAAGACAAAACAAGCATTTTCTCTCGCAGGACTAGCAGATTTATCTGCTAGGATAAAGATAGTGACACAGTGATACGACACATTTCTATGTTTCTTTTAAAGTTGTTGTGTATACCTCATGTTCATTAAATCACTTCTTTTATCCTACGAATGGAGTCGAATGTATGGCGTACCCTAGGGGATTGATCAATGCTGATAGCTTCAACTTTATCTTTAGTTAGTATTGGATGTGTTCATTAGGTTACAATTACTAAGTACTCACAAATAGTAGATGACTGAAAAATAAAGATTTAACATCCATCACCGACACCAGTACTGCGGACAGTGCGCCAAGCGCTAAACAGATCCGGGTTCGCTTCAGTTGATCGCGAACGATTCTAAAGCATTTTTTTTTAATTTGCAAGAAATAATAGCAATAATGATTAAAGGAAAGTATGAAGTGCCATTTGTTTAAAAAATAGGGTTTTAAAAATTAATATCTTGTTGATGATGTTTTTCACGCATTTGAAAATGCGATTTTCCCCTTAGATTTCAAATTTCAAGAGGACCACTGTAATTTCACATCGCTTCCTCGCTAAGCTACATGGAGTTCATGGGGAACATCCACTCGTGGGTTACACTACAAGCTCTGCGTGGAAGCTGAATATGCTCACGGATTGATTTATGGAACCGTGCAGTTGAAATACAGACCTTGTTTTCTAGGAGGTGACCCTGAATCGTCGGCCAAGAACAATACAGTCATTTGGTTGTGCGTTTTGGGGAATCGATGAGCGGAATATGCAATCTGCACCTATGTGAGGAGATGTTCACAATGAGTGAATATGTTACATTAGACAGCTGTATGAGCAATTCTAGCACAGTTGCGATAGCGACCCCATTCTTTGAAGGAATGAGCCCGTCAAAGCAATTATAAAATCAACTTTTGTTTGAGTCCAATTCACCATTCGAAAACTACGAACGCGGAACGCAGCCTGAATAAGAACCAACTATAGATTCCGAAAATGAAGAACGATAAAAAGGATACCACCTGAATCAATGCAACATCCCCTGATCGGCGAGTGATGGCCCGACGTCATGAAGTGTGACAAACGAGTTGATGGTCTTTAGGGACTCGCCTTTCTGTGCGGCTCTGTCGCTAGCTGCTGATGTCCACCAAATGTTTTTAGGAAGGACCAGATTTATTTTTAACATTCAAAATTCTCCGACTTCAAATATCTTCGAGTGTAGGAGCGCCTCTGATCTTTTTTCGTCGATGCAGATTGTGAACTCTATTCTCTCGGTCTTTAACAGCGTATAGAATGCTTTTAACATTATCATCAACTTTACAACATTTGCGATGACACGATCTTTTATCACGTCTGCTAAGGTCCAGCGTTCGCTGAGGTAGGAAGGGTTCTACAGCGATGAAGATGCATTAGAGCCGGTTATTCTTTATTTTATTCACTGAATGTGAGAAGTGCTGGGATCCGCACAGTAGACATGAATACGGGTCATGTAAAATAAAGGATAAAAGGATAAAGCTCTTGGCGTTGATCAATCCCTGAGGGATGCGCCATGCATTCGACTTCATTAAGTATCGTTGGAGGTGATTGAATTCATATCTGGCCTTTACAATGACTCGCGGTGGCCTGCCGATGTATCGAGCCAGTGCTGCTATACTCTCAGACGAGTATGGTACCAATTTGCCGACCCCGGAGGGATGGAAGGCTTGGTGGGCCATGTGCGCAGGAATCGATTCCACGTGCGTGCCGCAGTGGCGCCTCCAACCACTGCGCCACATGCGCCCTCATGTGGAATAAAATTTAAAAAAATAAAAAGATTCTAAATGTTTTTGATAGCTCTGATGTCAGGTCGTTAATCACGACAACGATCACTAAGATATACATTGCTAGAACATTTGGTGATATTTGTTCCGTTAACCGTGAATAAGCATCAGAAATGCACTCGTTTCTTATGGAGCTCGCTGCCTAAGATTTAATTAAAGGCCGATTTTCCCATCACAAGCGTTATCAACATTAGCTTGACTAAATTTTGGTGTTATGAGAGTGGTGCCATTAAAAAATGAACCTCCGATTTTAAAATGGGTGAGCTAACACCGATTTTTGCAACCACAGTAATGCTGACATTTTTTTTTCCGCATACGGGTGATAGCTGATGGCACTAGTAGGCAGAAAACTAGCTGACAAAAAGGCGAAATTAAGGACCCGCATGGTGTGATGGTGAGCACGTTACTCCCCGGAAAGGACAATAGCGCGTTCGTTTCTCACCGCACCGTAGACACCTGCGGTCCGGAGTTTTGCAAATATCTCAGCACCATTGAAGTTATAAAACGATTATTGTTTAAAAGAACCCATTTATTATGCGAGTGAAATTTATGCACTGAGTTTTCTCCACCTGGGTTGTCAAAGTGTTTTACTGAGGAGATTCCGTGTAAATGTGACCTTTCTAGACTCTGGAAAGACCAGTAGAGCCGAAAGGTCGCTTATTGTGAATCGAATGAGTGGACCCGTGATATATGCGAACACTAGCCGCCTTTTATGGGTACTGGAGCACAAAAATAGAGCTTTCCTATGGCTCACTTACTATTCCAATAGAAAAAACGATTCGGCAAGGCAACACCATATTGCCAAGGCTGTTTGGTGTGGCACTGTGGATAATGGGGTCACTCGACAAGGAACAGCAGGGCATATACAATGATGGAAAGTTCCTATTAAATCTCCGCTTTGCGTACGATATTGTTTTCTTACCAGGAATTACCAGCGAAGCAGAGATGGTCTTCATTAAACTCGACGAAAGGGAAAAAGAGATTGGACTGATCATAAATTGGACGAGAAACGAATTCATGAAGAACCTATGATGTGAGGTTGAAGAGAACGAACTGGATGGTTTTTTGATTACAGAGACTACGTCGTACATATGCTTTGGACTTTCAATAAACATGGAGAACGTCGTGAGAGAAGGACTAGACAGAAAAAGGAAAGCTGTACGAAGCATATTCTGGCCTCTCGAATACATCGACCAACTGGCGGACCGAAATTATTTGTACATCTTTTCTAACAACTATCCTCTAAACTATCGTTGTGTAGTACAGAAGTAGCCTGGTGCCTTTACCACATCAACAATTTTGGCACTGGCCATCAAGCGCTTGAACGACATCTTCTCAAATTTAACTGACACTCCGGAACGTCAGCTACAATTGTGTTGTATGTGTATTATTGTATGGAAGTAAACGTATGCTGTTTAACAACCTCGCGATTGATGGGAGAGAAAACGCCGAATTTACACTCACAATGTATAGCTGGAGCTTTGCAGCTCAGATCTTTGAAACCTATCTTATCATCGAGATTGGCACACAATAAAAGAAAAATGAATTGTGAAACGGATACTAATCAATGAAAGCAAGCACTCAAAAGATGCCCGGACGTGTTCGTCACTAAAGCTAACTATTTGCATCTACAGATAGGAAAGGCTTTAAGACCACGCGATGTACCTCGAGTATATCACTAATGTTCGAAGCAGACAACAACCATGCATAATGATTGCGCGAAGACGAAACGAATCGAAAATGCAGTCGCCCTACTCGTGAAGGCGGGCGATCCACGTAACTCACGGAGTGTTCGAGTAATGTCTTCAGAACTTTATCCTGCGTTAAGAACGTGTGGCTGGAATGCGCAGTTCAGATACTCGATATCTATCTCATCTTCGGGATTCAGTTGAACATACATACATAACGAAGGCACAGATGACCGCTCACATAATGAAAAGGACAGACTGTAGACGAACGAAAAGAACAGTAGCGTGGACTCGAAGATGGTGTAAGCGTCCACTCGGACGGCCACCCAAACAATGGGCGGGCGTGTTAGAAGCTGACTCCAACCATCTACATTCGCAGATGGAAACGCTTTTAGGATTTGGAATAGATTTCACAGACGTCCCCGTGTTTGAAGCACACCACTTTAATGGACGACAATTGCCCGATGGGGAAAAAAAAATAGAAATTATGGTGGAGCCCACACCACCATTGAAGACGAACCATCTAAGTAAGTGATACGATACGAATAATACGACAAAGTGTGTAATGAATAGCGAGCAACGCTTTCAGTTACCATGGAGAAATCGACCATATTTTAAACATTTAAAAATTTAGAAGTGATCCAGGAATGGTGACAAATTGCTTCCTTATAAAGACAGGGTTCCGTACTGTAAAAAAGCACTCATGCCGTCGTGGGTCTTCGACTCATTATTCCCAACTGTTACACGTACAAGAGAAGATATTATGATGAAAATCATCAGCTTACGTGTTTGTCAGGCGCGATTTTGCTTTTACATAGGCGATGATGTTAAGAAAGAGACCGACGATGTAGCCCTGCATCTCCCAGAAGTAAATTGCTTGTGCATATAACACCGTGAATGTCGCTCTTCGACCTAAATAAACTAAAGCAGCCGGTACCTACTAGATTGACAAACATAACATATATATATATATATAAAAGGATCAACTGGCATTCTTCCCTCACAGTGTTGTAGAAAGCAAGGACTGATCATCTGTACCATCTGATCTCCTGGATAACGAACCGATGCCAGGAAAATCTCGGCCTTTTCTTGTCGTACTTTACAGTTAGAGAGTGAGTTTTGTCCACTCAAAGGACTCAAAGACCGTTATCTTTTTTTAAGGATCTCTGTGAAAAGTATGATAATCTATTTGGTGGTTTTTCTCCTGTGCAATGGATAATCCTTCTGACCTAGTCGCTGGCAGTTTCCTCCATCGATAGGATAAAGGATAAAGCTCTCGACGTTGATCAATCCCTGAGGGATGCGCCATGTATTCGACTTCATTAAGTATCGTTGGAGGTGATTGAATGCATACCTGGCCTTTACAATGACTCGCGGTGGGCTGCCGATGTATCGAGCCAGTGCTGCTATCCTCCCAGACAAGTCTGGTACCAATTTACCGACCTCGGAGGGATGGAAGACTTGGTGGGCCATGGGGGCAGGGATCGATTCCACGTGCGTGTCGCAGTGGTACCTCCAACCATTGCGTCACAAGCGCCCCGCCGTCGATACAAAAGTATTTTTTTAACCGTTAGTCCGATTACTTCTTTTAAGCAAGATTCTTTTCCCTCACTTTCTTTCGAAATATTCTATAAAGTCAATCGCTGACGGGCTGTATATTAGAGAGAGTCTGCCTTTCGTAACTAGGAACCGAGACACCAGCGATAAAGAATTGAAGGGCAAAGTACCAAGCGTTGATCATTACTTGAGGGATGATCCATCCATTCGACTTCTTCAAGCATAGTAGAGTTTCTCGAATGCATATTTGGCCTATATATTTAATACAATGGCCTATGAATATAGCAACCAGTGTTTCCTTTCTGTTGGAGAAGTATCCACCAAGTTATCGCACCCGGAAGGTCAGGAGGTTGTGTTAGCCTAGAACGCGGATCCAATCCCATGAACCCGTATATGTTGAAAGGCATCTGTGATTAATTGAGAAAGAACAATTTAAAAACTCAGATCTTAGACCATACTACATGTAACAGGACGTGTACACCTGAAATGAAGTTTACAAAGGTTTTAGAAATGTCAACTTCTAACTGTAGTTCGAGTTAAACTGACTATTGGTACCTCATTCCATTTAAAAACTAATACGGGTTGTTATAAATGATTACTGGTAGTCTTGAGAAGAAGTCTTAACACACCGCAATCGAATTTTACATATCCCTTGTTGACGTTGAAGATGGCTAGCACAAGTCCGACCATGCAGAACAATATCACGAAGGCGACAGTGAAGACACACAGCTGCGTAGACCTGAATATAGCAGTAGATTTGTCTATAATGTCCGTAAGTAGAAGTTTGGCATCATTCCACTAGAACTATTCATTGACGTCCTTAATTATTGAGACAGATTGAACGCAAATTTAGCGTGACATATCCGTTCTTAGAAAAAGAGAAGGACAATGAAATACTTTAACCGCCCAATTAAAAATGTTTTAGCAGTTTTTTGCGCGAATGGACATCAACGATCTTACAGATTTCATTAATTCGCCTCCTGTGCAATGGATATTCCTTCTGACCTAGTCGCTGACAGTTTCCTCCATCGATAGGATAAAGGATAAAGCTCTCGGCGTTGATCAATCCCTGAGGGATGCGCCATGTATTCGACTTCATTAAGTATCGTTGGAGGTGATTGGAAAATCTCGGCCTTTTCTTGTCGTACTTTACAGTTAGAGAGTGAGTTTTGTCCACTCAAAGGACTCAAAGACCGTTATCTTTTTTTAAGGATCTCTGTGAAAAGTATGATAATCTATTTGGTGGTTTTTCTCCTGTGCAATGGATAATCCTTCTGACCTAGTCGCTGGCAGTTTCCTCCATCGATAGGATAAAGGATAAAGCTCTCGACGTTGATCAATCCCTGAGGGATGCGCCATGTATTCGACTTCATTAAGTATCGTTGGAGGTGATTGAATGCATACCTGGCCTTTACAATTATTGAGACAGATTGAACGCAAATTTAGCGTGACATATCCGTTCTTAGAAAAAGAGAAGGACAATGAAATACTTTAACCGCCCAATTAAAAATGTTTTAGCAGTTTTTTGCGCGAATGGACATCAACGATCTTACAGATTTCATTAATTCGATCTGATTCATTGAAGAATTTTCGTCTTCTGTATCAATATCGTTGAATTCTAGTCATGTATAACTTCTGGAATTCTAGAATAGCTGTGTTAAGAGTTTCCTTATCATGCGGACAACTCTGGTACCAGTTTCTTATCTCAAAGTTGTGCGAGGCATGGGTTGGGGTGGAGTCGAACTATGTTGATGCGCATATAATTGAACGGCCCTGTGTGACTTTTGTATCTTTCCCTTTCACATTGATTTTATAAATATTGTGAGCATTCTATTAGTCGATTTATGGCTTCGTTTTGGCTGAAAAATCTTCCTGGGTTCGAACTGCAATCTAAGGGGAGAGATTCAGCTTTCAACATAGTTACCGCAGCTGAAAAGTAGTTCAACACTTTTACGAGGAAGCTAAGCCAAGAGCAAACCTGCGCTGTGGTAAAATCCGGTGAGCTATTCTTGGTTACACTTCTATTGTCATTGACGAAGAAAGTTCATAGGCGTTTGCTTGTCTGCTACCTCAGACTACTGGGCGAAAAGGACCCAAATAGAAGCTGTGATGTGAAATCGCACTACTCGTCAAGGTGAGCTATCAAAGTATACAAGAGCCCAAAAGATCACTCGCATAGCTATTTCAACGTCGTAAATTCGTGGTAAAGAATATTCTGTATTCTAACCTAGATATGTACTCAGTTTTCCCAGAAAATATGTCCTTACCGATTTCGTAAATGTTTGATATAGACCATGGGCCATGTGGTAGCAATTACACGTTCAATTCCTATCATCATTTGTACAGTAGAGGGCCAAATGCTCCCGATAACCCTGGAATTTATGAAATTTTTTACCTCAACGACCACAATCCGTAGAAAATTATGGCGAGGTAGATAAAAATACTGTAAGACCACTACAGTTCTGCACTCAAGCAATCGAGCTACATTTGTCTTCCTTCAAAAACGCAAAAGAAAACATGCAAAAGTAAACGAAACAAAAAAGATCGAACAAAGCTTTTTCTGCCCAACCTTAACCATACATATGGCTTAGAAGCGCAAGAAAGCGACGTTTCCAACGGCAGCATTCGCTCCACTATCGATCGATTATAGAGCAAAAATCGAGAATAACCCATTAGGGATAGAGCCAGACAATTGACGACATCAGCGACTTCGAGACAAATTAATAGCTAAATCCGAAAAAGTTTGTTTCTCGGAACTGACGAGAACTTTCGAAATCAAGAAAGTTAAATTCATTTAAGAAAACACAATATAAGGTTTAAAAGCTTCTTGCTACCTTAGAGGTTGACACTTTTTCAGGAATGCTTTTTTTCTGGAGGTGATTGAATGCATACCTGGCCTTTACAATGACTCGCGGTGGGCTGCCGATGTATCGAGCCAGTGCTGCTATCCTCCCAGACAAGTCTGGTACCAATTTACCGACCTCGGAGGGATGGAAGACTTGGTGGGCCATGGGGGCAGGGATCGATTCCACGTGCGTGTCGCAGTGGTACCTCCAACCATTGCGTCACAAGCGCCCCGCCGTCGATACAAAAGTATTTTTTTAACCGTTAGTCCGATTACTTCTTTTAAGCAAGAGACAACTCTGGTACCAGTTTCTTATCTCAAAGTTGTGCGAGGCATGGGTTGGGGTGGAGTCGAACTATGTTGATGCGCATATAATTGAACGGCCCTGTGTGACTTTTGTATCTTTCCCTTTCACATTGATTTTATAAATATTGTGAGCATTCTATTAGTCGATTTATGGCTTCGTTTTGGCTGAAAAATCTTCCTGGGTTCGAACTGCAATCTAAGGGGAGAGATTCAGCTTTCAACATAGTTACCGCAGCTGAAAAGTAGTTCAACACTTTTACGAGGAAGCTAAGCCAAGAGCAAACCTGCGCTGTGGTAAAATCCGGTGAGCTAACTTCTTTTAAGCAAGATTCTTTTCCCTCACTTTCTTTCGAAATATTCTATAAAGTCAATCGCTGACGGGCTGTATATTAGAGAGAGTCTGCCTTTCGTAACTAGGAACCGAGACACCAGCGATAAAGAATTGAAGGGCAAAGTACCAAGCGTTGATCATTACTTGAGGGATGATCCATCCATTCGACTTCTTCAAGCATAGTAGAGTTTCTCGAATGCATATTTGGCCTATATATTTAATACAATGGCCTATGAATATAGCAACCAGTGTTTCCTTTCTGTTGGAGAAGTATCCACCAAGTTATCGCACCCGGAAGGTCAGGAGGTTGTGTTAGCCTAGAACGCGGATCCAATCCCATGAACCCGTATATGTTGAAAGGCATCTGTGATTAATTGAGAAAGAACAATTTAAAAACTCAGATCTTAGACCATACTACATGTAACAGGACGTGTACACCTGAAATGAAGTTTACAAAGGTTTTAGAAATGTCAACTTCTAACTGTAGTTCGAGTTAAACTGACTATTGGTACCTCATTCCATTTAAAAACTAATACGGGTTGTTATAAATGATTACTGGTAGTCTTGAGAAGAAGTCTTAACACACCGCAATCGAATTTTACATATCCCTTGTTGACGTTGAAGATGGCTAGCACAAGTCCGACCATGCAGAACAATATCACGAAGGCGACAGTGAAGACACACAGCTGCGTAGACCTGAATATAGCAGTAGATTTGTCTATAATGTCCGTAAGTAGAAGTTTGGCATCATTCCACTAGAACTATTCATTGACGTCCTTAATTATTGAGACAGATTGAACGCAAATTTAGCGTGACATATCCGTTCTTAGAAAAAGAGAAGGACAATGAAATACTTTAACCGCCCAATTAAAAATGTTTTAGCAGTTTTTTGCGCGAATGGACATCAACGATCTTACAGATTTCATTAATTCGATCTGATTCATTGAAGAATTTTTGTCTTCTGTATCAATATCGTTAAATTCTAGTCATGTATAACCTCTGGAATTCTAGAATAGCTGTGTTAAGAGTTTCCTTATCATGCGGACAACTCTGGTACCAGTTTCTTATCTCAAAGTTGTGCGAGGCATGGGTTGGGGTGGAGTCGAACTATGTTGATGCGCATATAATTGAACGGCCCTGTGTGACTTTTGTATCTTTCCCTTTCACATTGATTTTATAAATATTGTGAGCATTCTATTAGTCGATTTATGGCTTCGTTTTGGCTGAAAAATCTTCCTGGGTTCGAACTGCAATCTAAGGGGAGAGATTCAGCTTTCAACATAGTTACCGCAGCTGAAAAGTAGTTCAACACTTTTACGAGGAAGCTAAGCCAAGAGCAAACCTGCGCTGTGGTAAAATCCGGTGAGCTATTCTTGGTTACACTTCTATTGTCATTGACGAAGAAAGTTCATAGGCGTTTGCTTGTCTGCTACCTCAGACTACTGGGCGAAAAGGACCCAAATAGAAGCTGTGATGTGAAATCGCACTACTCGTCAAGGTGAGCTATCAAAGTATACAAGAGCCCAAAAGATCACTCGCATAGCTATTTCAACGTCGTAAATTCGTGGTAAAGAATATTCTGTATTCTAACCTAGATATGTACTCAGTTTTCCCAGAAAATATGTCCTTACCGATTTCGTAAATGTTTGATATAGACCATGGGCCATGTGGTAGCAATTACACGTTCAATTCCTATCATCATTTGTACAGTAGAGGGCCAAATGCTCCCGATAACCCTGGAATTTATGAAATTTTTTACCTCAACGACCACAATCCGTAGAAAATTATGGCGAGGTAGATAAAAATACTGTAAGACCACTACAGTTCTGCACTCAAGCAATCGAGCTACATTTGTCTTCCTTCAAAAACGCAAAAGAAAACATGCAAAAGTAAACGAAACAAAAAAGATCGAACAAAGCTTTTTCTGCCCAACCTTAACCATACATATGGCTTAGAAGCGCAAGAAAGCGACGTTTCCAACGGCAGCATTCGCTCCACTATCGATCGATTATAGAGCAAAAATCGAGAATAACCCATTAGGGATAGAGCCAGACAATTGACGACATCAGCGACTTCGAGACAAATTAATAGCTAAATCCGAAAAAGTTTGTTTCTCGGAACTGACGAGAACTTTCGAAATCAAGAAAGTTAAATTCATTTAAGAAAACACAATATAAGGTTTAAAAGCTTCTTGCTACCTTAGAGGTTGACACTTTTTCAGGAATGCTTTTTTTCTTGGAATATTTTCATATTCATGGGAACAAAACATACTCCCCATCTATCTACGTCAAAAACTAATTCTTACTATCTATTCATATCACCATCATATCTTTATCTTATCTTGGTAAAGAAAGATATGATGCTCGACGAGTCCCTAAAGCGAGGAGAACCCATTGGGCTACTCTTGCCCGCGATAGTGAAAAATGGAGGATTTACTGGCGCCCGCTCGAGTCACTCGACGATCAACGGGACTACAGGTGATATGGAGAAGTATCCACCAAGTTATCGCACCCGGAAGGTCAGGAGGTTGTGTTAGCCTAGAACGCGGATCCAATCCCATGAACCCGTATATGTTGAAAGGCATCTGTGATTAATTGAGAAAGAACAATTTAAAAACTCAGATCTTAGACCATACTACATGTAACAGGACGTGTACACCTGAAATGAAGTTTACAAAGGTTTTAGAAATGTCAACTTCTAACTGTAGTTCGAGTTAAACTGACTATTGGTGAAAAAGAGGAGGTCCTCAAGCAGCGGCTGAGGCGAAATGTAAAACAAGAGTAATATTCGAAGACCTCTGTGGACGATGACTGCGAGGAAAACGAATCGAATGGAAGAAGTGCTGGGATTTGTATGGTAGAAGTGAAGCCGGTCGTGAAAAAAACTTTTAACCTGTACTTATTCTCTTTTAGATAGTGTGAGGACGAATGCGCTGGCAAAACTTGTACATCACTCTGCGTCGCATAAAATAGACCACAAAAACTTAGCGCAGCAGATTTTGAAATAAAACTCAGAGAGTGGAAGGAAGATTCCCTGAATTTGGCGCAGAGAATTACCATTTCTAACAGTGGCCAAACAGTATCCAGGCTTTTGAGATATATCTTGAAAAAAATTCTTTCAAACGACAAGGCTAACGAAAACGGGGTTAGGTTTAGTACACTCTTTATCTGCAACGAAGAAGTCAGCTAAGAAACGGTGTTCGGTAGCAATAATTGAACCATCTAAAACGTCAACTAGTTCTGAACAACTCACATGATCGTCTGCAATATAAACAGCAAGTATAAAAAGGATAAAACTCTCGGCGTTGATCAATCCCTGAGGGATGCGCAATGCATTCGACTTCATTAATCATCGTCTGAAGGTGATTGAATGCATATTTAGTCCTTAAAATGATTCGTGGTGGTCTCCCAATGTATCGAGCCATCTATCCTCCAGAGAAGTCTGGCACCAATATGTCGACTCCTGGAGTGATGGAAGGCTTAGTGGGCCAGAGCGCGAGGATCGATTCCACATGTGTGTTGCAGGGCGCCTCCGGCCACTGCACCACACGCGTGTAAAGGTTAGTTGCATGACGTGACCTAACGGTAGAAGGGGCGATCACGTAATCTCGAGTAACCTGTACTTATTCTCTTTTAGATAGTGTGAGGACGAATGCGCTGGCAAAACTTGTACATCACTCTGCGTCGCATAAAATAGACCACAAAAACTTAGCGCAGCAGATTTTGAAATAAAACTCAGCATCTTGGGATAGGAACACGCATAAGCTCTCCTCTGACCTCACCTAAGTTTTGACCTGAATGAGACATATTCCTCACTCATTTAGGACTCTGTGCGGCTGGTCTCCAGCAATAACAGAAAGACATAAAATAACTGGCCAAAATCCCAGCAAACCTTCGAATCATCACGTAAATTTTTCGACGCCAGTAGTACGTATAGCGACGGTGCGTTGATCACTGCACAAAGGAGGCCCAACGAGACTAGAAGGAGGTTGACAAAGAGTGCGTCCTTCATGTTCTGCACCACCTCGTCATTGGCTGGAGTCATATCACCGTTGTTCATCATTCACTATAAAAAATAAACTTGCGTGCTAGCTCCTGACTATTCCGAATTTAAAATTCGAATATTGTTCAATTTTGCCAAATGTTTGTTCTGACGCAATCCACATCATTTGTCGAGTTGTAAGCTCAGGAGCAGTAACAACTCATCAATTTTTCAAAAAAAAAAAAGAGAAAGGAATCGGTAACAGAATGCTGTTAGCAGTTTCCGACTTCGATATGTAAGATAGCTACACTGCCATTTTTGACAAAGAGTGCGTCCTTCATGTTCTGCACCACCTCGTCATTGGCTGGAGTCATATCACCGTTGTTCATCATTCACTATAAAAAATAAACTTGCGTGCTAGCTCCTGACTATTCCGAATTTAAAATTCGAATATTGTTCAATTTTGCCAAATGTTTGTTCTGACGCAATCCACATCATTTGTCGAGTTGTAAGCTCAGGAGCAGTAACAACTCATCAATTTTTCAAAAAAAAAAGAGAAAGGAATCGGTAACAGAATGCTCTTAGCAGTTTCCGACTTCGATATGTAAGATAGCTACACTGCCATTTCAAAACCGTCCAAGTTCACGGATTCAAAAACCGAGAAGAAAAGCCACCCAGACCTTCAAGGGCAAGAAGTAAAGCAGTCGGAATGGAGTAAAGCTCTTTCTGATCGAATAAGGACTAGAAGGTCTGGTAACGCCCTAAACAGTGACACAAGCGTGAACAGCTGGAGAAGTACAATCTCATTACGCGAGCGCAATAAGTTAATTAAGAGTGCAGCACGCGTAGCTCCAACAACAATTCATTACGAGGTGCTTCACAGCTCGGTGGATAATTTGAATAATGAATCAAGAGCACTTCCCTTAATGCCAGCCTAATGAGAGATTTTTGCTGAATGGAAAAGCACCTTTTTTTCAAAACCAGAGTAATTGGTGAAATGAGAATTTGGTAAGCTTTTCGAATTGTGTTTGCCCTACGGCCTTGTGGGGAAGCTAAACATTTTCTCGTTCCTTTTTTCCCTTAATTACGCACAGAACACATACAACACAGCTGTAGCCGATGTTTCGCCAGTCTCACCTTCTTCAGAGCCTGGAAAGGCACACTGATACGTAATTGAAACGATTGAACGGCAGATTTATAATCCAATGCCAAGGATAATAGAAAGTGATCTTGGGAAGAACTGTTAAGCATTTTGTGAACTCCAGAAATTGAGGCGAAAGCAAAACATATCGTAGACCACCAGAAATTCTGGGGAAAGGTGAGCATTGTACAGACCAAAGAAATTCAGAAAAAAGTCGAAGGTTTTGAGGACTCCAAAAAATGAGAAGAGAGCTAAACACTGTGGGCTTCAGAAGTTGAGGCTAAAGCTAAACATTTTTTAGACTCCAGAAATTCAGTGAAAAGCTAAACATTTCCTGGACTCTAAAATTTATGAGGAAAGGTACCAGAAATTCTGGGGAAAGGTGAGCATTGCACAGACCAAAGAAATTCAGAAAAAAGTCGAAGGTTTTGAGGACTCCAAAAAATGAGAAGAGAGCTAAACACTTTGTGGGCTTCAGAAGTTGAGGCTAAAGCTAAACATTTTTTAGACTCCAGAAATTCAGTGAAAAGCTAAACATTTCCTGGACTCTAAAATTTATGAGGAAAGGTTCACATTGTCTGCATTCACATTGTCCAGAAATTCAGAAAAAAGCCAAACGTTCTGTGTACTCCAAAAATTGAGAGGAAGGCTAAACATTTCGTAGACTCTAGAAATTCTGCACAAAGCTGAACATTATGTGGAGTCCAGAAACTGAGGCTCAAGCTGAGCATTTTGCCGACTCCAGAAATTCAGGCAAAAGCTAAACTTTATGTACACACCAGAAAGTCTGGAAAAAGCTAAGCATTTTGTGGACTAAAGAAATCCTGGTGAAGGCTGAACATTTTGTAGACTCCAAAAATTCAGGGAAAAGCTGAACATTTTGTAAACTCGAGAATTGAGACGAAAGCAAAATATATTGTAGACTACAGAAATTCAGAAAAAGGCTAAACGTTTTGTGGACTCCAGAAATTGAGAGGAAAGCTGAACATTTAGTAGAGTCCAGAAAGTCTGAAGAAAGCACAACATTTTGCGGACTCCAGAAATTTTGGTTAAATCTAAGTATTTTGCGGACTCAAGGAAATCAGGAAAAACTTAAACATTTTGTAGACTCCGGGAGTTTCAGAAATTCTGGAAAAAGCAGAACATTTTGTAGACTCCAGATATTCAGAAAAAGGCTAAACATTTTGTGGACTCCAGAAATTGAGAGGAAAGCTAAAGATTTTGTACACTCCAGAAATTCTGGGGAAAACGATACATTTTGTAGACACTAGAAAATCTGGGGAAAGCTGAACATTTTATGGACTCAAAAAATTCACTGAAAAGCTAAACGTATTGTAGACTTCAGAAAGTTTGGAGAAAGCGAAGCATTTTGCAGACTCCAGAAATTCAGGGAAAACCTAAACATTTTGGAGATTCTAGGAGTTTCAGAAATTCTGGAGAAAGCTGAACATTGTTCACTGAAAAGCTTAACGTATTGTAGACTTCAGAAAGTTTGGAGAAAGCGAAGCATTTTGCAGACTCCAGAAATTCAGGGAAAACCTAAACATTTTGGAGATTCTAGGAGTTTCAGAAATTCTGGAGAAAGCTGAACATTTCGCATACTCCAGAAATTCCGGGGACAGCTAAGCATTTTGTTGACTAAAGAAGTTCAGGGGAAAGCTAAACATTTTGTAGACTCCAAAAATTCAGAAAAAGGCTTAACATTTTGTAGACTGCAGAAAGTCAGAAGAAAGCTAAGCTTTTTGCAGACTCCAGAAATTCTGGCTTAAGCTACGGTATTCGGGCTAATACAAACTAGAATTGAGGTTTGACCAATAACAATAGAAATTGGCACCCTCCATAAATGGTTGGGAATTCATTTAGCACAGAAAACGGATTTTTAACACAGAAACCGTAGCGAAAGTTTTTCACTTTTGGGGAGAATTCTGGACTTTCCGAGTGAACAAGGTGCCCGCTTAGCATATGGTCATTCTCTACTTTCTCTATCGCATTCCTCACGTCCTTTGTCACCCATCTCAAGAATTGTGTTAGCTGACAACGGCTCAAGTTCGATATCAGTCAACTTCTAACTGATGGTGGCAATGAGGTTGGAGATAAATAGGCCGTTGGTAAACCTCCGGCGCTTCTGTCGAAGAAACTAAAGGAAGCGAATCAGGGAGTAAAGGTGACTCGTTTGTGATGTCATAAATGAGGGTTAATACAATGTAATGCCACACTGCTTCTTCCTCTTCGATCGAAGCTGAAATGGTATAAACAGACAATCAGTAGGTCGATTCACGGAAAGGGGAGATTTCCAAGAGTTATTAGTTTTTTCGAAAAATTTATTTATGCCAGTTGCATGAAACTCCGAAGAATTCTGGAGGTGGTGAAGTCGTTGAAGGCGGTTTCGCTTTCAGTTTAGTTTCCGAAAAATTTGACGAGCAGCGATTTGTCAGTGCTGCTGAACAAGTGGCAGTCAGTGAGAATTTTGGGTCGTATGGTGTGCAAGGCAGAGGATCGTAGCTTAGCTCGATCCACCACTGCACCATCATCTGTACAACTCGACGCCGCGTGTTTTCATGAAGAAGGGTTGGGCCTTTCTGTTGACCAATATTGAAGGCAACCGTCGAATTTTCTGCAGCGTTCCATTAATTTACTGCGTGTAATTCTCCTATGTAATCGTTTTACTCAAGTCGAAGAAACTGTGGTGGATCGATTATGCAGCAAACCACCGAACTGTGTGATAAATTTGCTTCGGTGTAATTTCACTTATTGGATGTGTTGCGGAGCTCCATTTCGGTCAAATCACTCAGTCTATCGTAGGCGGTTGTCGTAGAGCATCCATTTTGTGTTTCACTTTCGAAACGGTCAAAGGGCGGATCTCTCTTGCGGCGCACAAATAATGCCGACGATATTTCAAAATGGGAATTTTCTTAACTGTCATTAAACTCATTCTGCATTCATTTTTTGAGCTTCTTCGACTTTCCAGTTTGTTTGGATGAATGGGATGCTTCGTCGAGTTTTTCTGCAAGCAATCGAACAGTTGTGTGCGTATTTACTCTCACCAAAGTCTTTAATTCATAGAAGTCAATAGCAGAGGGACGTCTGCCATTACCCACATCCTCAACGTAGAATTTCCGTTAAGAAATTTTTGAAAACAACTTAGGAGTTAGTACTCGTTAAAATTTTCATTGTCCCATACCTCATTAACATTTTCAGCACTTTGCGTTGTGCACATCCTATCTCGAATTATTGGAAGCAAATTTACTGGAATTGTTGCTTTGACGTTCCATATTCTACTCGTAAAAGTCGACTAGAATACCATTGCTAGATAGCTAATTGCATACAGCGAAAATGCACAAAATGGGCCTCTCAAAGACATAAATAACAGTAAAGCATTTAAAGAAAAAACATTCACTGAAACGTGTAAACACTTCAAATAGCAAACTCACCGTTAACATCTAAAAAACGTAATATTTATAGCTAATGTATGAAGCTAGTAGTGGAGGAGACGGACAGACATGGTGCACAGAAGGATATGCCGTGGTAAGCAACAAGTTCTGGGAAGATGAGAAGGTTTATCAGACTCAAGGCTTTTATTTAACTAGCGCCAGGAAGCCAGCTACACCTCGAGAATTCTGGCATACACTGATGGTGACACTTTCACCGCTGAACATCTGGCATACATTGTGATTTTGAAGCTCATGAGTGATTTGCTCGACGTACGAAGGCATCTCTACATCGACAGTTGGTACACAAGCCTTCTTTCGGTAGAGGATTATTTAAGAGAATAACGTGTCCTATTAACGGCAGTTACTAACACAGTGCCGTAAAACGTTTTTGAAGAGAAAACATAAGAAGGATATTATTTTGCCGTCCACAATTCACGACGTCATCATTTCCGTATATGGTAAAAATCGCAGGTGATTGAAAGGAGGGCGGTGGAGGCTATTCGTCATCACAAGTAATCAGGTGGCCGCCTACTGTACAATTGTTAGAACGACTAACAAGTGGAACAATTCTGCTTGCCTATGATTTATTCACATCCTTCTTCTACCGATACTTAATGAAGTCGAATGCATGGCACATCCCTCAGGGATTGATCAACGCCGAGAGCTTTATCCTTCATCCTTTATCCCAGCATCGTTGTGTTTGTGGCACAGTTGATCTTCTGTCAAACTTTAAGCTCACGGTCAACTATCTCCTAGTTACATGTCTGTATTTTGGAAATTCATACCACGATTGGAGACACGGCACCAGTGCTCAGTAGAAATAAGCAATTGGCTTGGAGAGCTTACACAAACGTCCAGGATCTACTGAAGGGAACAAAATATCGCTGGCTACAGTCCACCTTCACCGCCTTGCAATTCCTTTGCCTTTCGGGTAACTTGTGGAAATCTTTGTATGAAGGATCACGTTGCGTTATCGAGCACGCTGTTAAGATAGTTGTAGTAGAAGTATCTCATATAATGAAGGAAACGATGGGAATTAAATTCCCAATTTACATTAACGACCCAATGACGTCTCAACGTTCTGAGATAGTTTAAGTCAGAAAGTATTAAAGTTGTTAAAAGCACACGTGGTGCTTCTTATTGATGTCCATTAGAAAGAAGCACTAGATCCCTTGTTCGCTGCTAGCAACTAACCTAAGCATGGACCAACATTCAGCTTTATATTGCTCTCAGATACTGATTCCTTCACAAGCGATGAAGATGCATTAGAGCCGGTTATTCTTTATTTTATGAGCTCGTAATCCATGACTACCCTTTCCGGGGAATCCACTGCACCACCGAGGCTCTAGCTGATGGCATCGTTAGGGTAAAAAACTGGCTGAGGTAAATGCCCCCCTGGATGGTTCAGCGGATAATACCTCGGTCTCCAGAAAGGGTAATGGTGGGTTCGGGGCTCACGTGAGGTTCCGAGTTTTACTCATAGCTTAGCATCATTGTGGTTGCATTTCATGTAATACCGTGCTATGAAAAAATAATAGACACTAAATGAAGGTTGAACATTTTCCTACGAACTCTGAAGCATAGTATTTATTTCGCTCCATTAATTTTCGACGTTATAAATAAAAATAAAACCTTCCATCTAAAGAGTGGGCTATTTAGTTACAGTCTTTGATTCAGTCACATTCGTTATTTTATGCTATTGGAGCCAATATTACTAAGTCCTTAATTAAAGAGAGACCTAAGCGAACACTGTAATCGAGCCTGGGCAACAATTTTAATTGCAATGTCTTCATCACTCAAATAAGTGTAATCAATCAAGTGGTTGTTAAACGTTGTCTGATTTCAAAGACCTTGTGAACAACAGAGGGTTTAATGCTCTACGAAACTTTCCATCGCTTTGTAGTCCTACATGTCACCATTATTGGCCTGTATAATTCATAAAAGAGAAGATTTTATGGTGAAAAACACTGCCTTACGAGTTCGTTAAACGCGAATCTGCCTTTGTTTAGGCGATTGTGGTGAGAAGAAGGTAAGAAGGCCGATGACATGACCCAACATCTCCTAGAAGTAGAGATCAGTTGCGCCTACATAATCGTGAACGTCGCTCTTCGACCTGAGCACGCCAAATTGTTAGTGTTCTCAGCGGCTCACGTAGTACACAACAAATGACTTCAACTGTAAAATCGATTGTGCATTATTCGCACTCTTATTGTGAGATAAAAAGATCGGTTAGCATTCCGTTCCACGGTAATGTGAGAGCGAAGTAACCCTTTGTCAACCATTTTGCATCAGTCGCCCTGATTAACGAGCTTGATGCGAAGAAAATCTCCGTCTGTTCTTGCCCTATACCAAAGCTAGACAGTGGGTTCTGTTCCCTCAAGTGACACGAAGAACACCATGCCTTTCTTCTACGATCTCAAGAAGGCCGATGACATGACCCAACATCTCCTAGAAGTAGATCAGTTGCACTTACATAATCGTGAACGTCGCTCTTCGACCTGAGCACGCCAAATTGTTAGTGTTCTCAGCGGCTCACGTAGTACACAACAAATGACTTCAACTGTAAAATCGATTGTGCATTATTCGCACTCTTATTGTGAGATAAAAAGATCGGTTAGCATTCCGTTCCACGGTAATGTGAGAGCGAAGTAACCCTTTGTCAACCATTTTGCATCAGTCGCCCTGATTAACGAGCTTGATGCGAAGAAAATCTCCGTCTGTTCTTGCCCTATACCAAAGCTAGACAGTGGGTTCTGTTCCCTCAAGTGACACGAAGAACACCATGCCTTTCTTCTACGATCTTTGTGAAGAAATCCAACCACCGGATGGTATTTGTCTTCCGCGCTTATATCCATGGTAACGTATTCTCCAGCAATTTTTTCCTATCGACACAAGGAAATTTTTATGATTGTTAATGCGATAAACTATCGTGAATGCGAAACCTCATTACATGAAGCAGGCGAACTCCGACTAAAACAGATTTTATGCAAGTCTCATAAATTTCGGGTATAAATTCGCAATGACAACACACCGCAGTCGAATTTGACGTACGCTCTGCTGACGTTGGAGGTGCTCATGGCAAGTCCCACCGCGCAGAACGAAAGCACCATTGCGACAGTGACGACACAAAGATGATGCGAAGAAAATCTCCGTCTGTTCTTGCCCTATACCAAAGCTAGACAGTGGGTTCTGTTCCCTCAAGTGACACGAAGAACACCATGCCTTTCTTCTACGATCTTTGTGAAGAAATCCAACCACCGGATGGTATTTGTCTTCCGCGCTTATATCCTTGGTAACGTATTCTCCAGCAATTTTTTCCTATCGACACAAGAAAATTTTTATGATTGTTAATGCGATAAACTATCGTGAATGCGAAACCTCATTACATGAAGCAGGCGAACTCCGACTAAAACAGATTTTATGCAAGTCTCATAAATTTCGGGTATAAATTCGCAATGACAACACACCGCAGTCGAATTTGACGTACGCTCTGCTGACGTTGGAGGTGCTCATGGCAAGTCCCACCGCGCAGAACGAAAGCACCATTGCGACAGTGACGACACAAAGATGTGGAGATCTAAATATCCGCAGTTGGATGAAATCGTAGTGCCCAATATATAGCAGTAAATAACGGTATATTCCACTAGAAATATTCATTACGTTCCAACACAGAAGGCAAATGTGGTACACCAAATTCGTACCCGGAAATGGAGAAGGAAAAGGATATATTCCGTCTCTTTTTCATTTTCGCAGATAGTTTCTTCATAACCGAAACCACACAGTTTCTGCATCCCTGCACTTTCTTTCATTGATTTGCTTTCATTCAGCGATCATGCATTGAGGTTCTCTGTATCTCTAAATTTGTCCACTTTTTGAAGAGTTCTGTTTTTTAAACGAATATTGTTAAATGCTAATCGAGTTAATTCCTCTGTAATTACGTGTTAGCCGCGATAGGGAGTCTCTACCCTTTCCTCAGAACCAGTCACCAATCAGACATTAACCCTCGTGAATTCTTGGGCAAGTTTGGTAGCAATATTCTGATTCTCGAAGGATCGGGGAACTAGTTGCCTAGCAAAAGAGTCGAACCATACTTGCTCGTAATAGTGGCGAACATCTCTGCCACAATCCTATCTACATCTGTTTCATCACAGGTATTGGTCATTGATCCCACAGGTATTGTGCGATTCCCACCAAGTGGTTCACTGCCCTGTTGTTATTGTAGTGTTGTTCTGTGTCGAACTACCATCTAAAGTGGGAAATTCGCTCTTCAATGTAGAGAATCCAAAGCTGAATTCAACTTTCATTGCAAAATTTAAGCAGGGGCAAGCGTATGATAAGGTGGAATCCGACCAGCTACCCAGGATGCCTTTTTTCCAGAAACAACGGACGAAAAACAGACGACCTAGCGCTAAAAATATGATGGTCAGCGAACAGTTTGAGCAAATAGAGACTAATCCACAGTTATGGCGTGCGATAAGGGTGAAGAAATTTTACTCAGCTGCTAAGTTGTTCAGTGGGTAATATGTTTTGTAGATGGTTGATTGAATGAATATGAGGTTTGTAAAAACGTGGTGTAAAAGCCAGATTTCAGTTTTTGTACGTTATTTAGAGCGCGAAAATGGGAGTTTCCTGTAACTGTTCCGTCTGGGCGTCGGAGTGCAATCATCTTGGTCTTGTAATTGGCGAAGCTTCGGTGGGCTTTGCGAATGCTTTTCCCATCCTCTACACCTTCAACTATAGCTGTTGCTGTCCTCTCTTTCAGATTTTTCACTGCCGGTCTGCTTTGTTTTGCAAGTTCGAACATGAGTTGGCGGTTGCCTGTAGCTCTTGCGATTCGACGCTGGCACATCAGCTCAAGTGTTTCTGGAGACTGACATCTTTTGGTGACTTTCGAACTCTCAGCTTTCTTAGCGCTAACGTAAAGATGTTGAATGAGCCGATCGTATTCCTTTCCTATGTCATCGAGAACGGAATCCTCCCATTATCTCGAACCTACAAATCACCAAATGTGGAGACTTAAGAATGGTATTTGGCTTTGGCATTGTATGCAGAAATGGTTCTTTAGAAAGGACTGATTTTCGCTTTCCGTTCTACTAACTTTTTTCTACTGAAATGTCGCATAATTTTCTAATGTGCCTCTAGGTTTAGGAGATTTGCTGGGTTCTTCCTCGAATCCCATGTCCAGGTGATGACATTTTTTCTTCGCAGACTTTTTATGTAAAGCTATTTATAATCGGCAATAATATAGTGTTTCCACTTTTACAATCGCTTTCAGTTCTCTTATTGGAAAGTTAAAGGCTTGTTGGAGCTTCACTCACAGATCTTCCAAGTAGTAGCTTCGTTTATACTACCTCAAGTGAATGAGCAAAAATAGCTCTCCGAAGATGGTTATAGTTCATTACCGAAGAAATTGGACCCAAATCTACAAAAAAAAAGCTTTACGAACCCCTGCGGATGAATGACTCCTAATGAATGAGAACTTTGTGCAGACCACTCTTAATGATATATTGGTATAGCACTGTTTTTGGGCTTTTTGTGATTGGCCAGAATTTTGTTTCTACCAGTAAACGATTTTATTTATCACTCAAAAGCAGCACTTAAACATTTAACCGAAATGAATTTCAAGCCATATGCCAGCCATGACCCATTCGTATGTATGAAATAGTCACCTAACATCATGACACCTTGGTACCAGATATGTTTGGGAAAAAGCTTACTCTCTGCAATTCAGGTCCGAACGCTCTTGCCCGGCAACCGCAGGAATCCGGAGAGAATTGACTCGATAAGCATTCAACGACATTCATGACTGAAGGGAAATCCTCAAGCAGAAACCTTTCTGGGATCCGCCGAGTAGATGTTAATGACGGTTGGTGTGAAATAAATTTTAAAAAAGCTTTCTACTTCTGTTTAGCAAACACGAGGTGTTATTTTAATTCTTTATTTACGGACAAGCTGACGTTTCGGCAGATTTCGCTTTTCTCAGAGCCTGGAAAGGTCATGTTGACTGCAATCTACGCGGCCAAACACCTCCATAACCAAACAGAGAAAATGCTAAACCAAAATTTAACTCACACTGAACACAGAGTCTTTTCACGCTTACCGCTTTCTATGAGTCTTTCAACTCACATTGAACACAGAGTCTTTTCACGCTTACCGCTTTCTATGAGTCTTTCATTAAATATGTCAGATGGAGCCGTATTTTCTCTGTTTGGTTGTGGAGGTGTTTGGCAGCGTAGATTGCAGGCAACTTGACCTTTCCAGACTCTGCGGAAGGGGAAATCCGCCGAAACGTCAGCTTGTACGTAAATAAAGAAATAAAATAACACCTCGTGTTTACTAAACAGAAGTAATAAAAGAATTGTTCAATCAATGCCGAGGTTAATAGAAAATCGGACATAGGAGTTAAAAAAGAACTGTTTGCTCTCTAAAACACGTTTTCAGTCTATGGCTGAAACCCCTTGCTTATTGTTAGTATAAGTCTTTATTCGCATTATTTTTGTGTATCGCTTAAGCTATTGTTATGTCTTGTTTACAAACACATTTATTAACCTCAATCCCTCATATTTTTTACATTAGTGCTGGTTATACAAGTAGTCCCAATTTGCAGGTCCGTCAAAGATAAGTGTCCACACGAAGCTACCAAAGCCAATAGTTCGTATTCTTTTAATGAACAATGCTCATTGAAATGAAGATGCTCAAACGACTTCTATTCGATTGGTATTTTGCTGGTTGGCAAAGATACTGCTCAGAGAACACCGGAAAAAGGAACCCACAATTAAAAGTCGAGAATTTCACTGCATGGACTAGATTTTTTTAAAAACTCCGGTTTTTTATACGGCTGAGCAATAGATATTGTACTGGTCTCATAGCTTCTCTAGTTCTACTTGATCTCCAGGTTCGGCAATCCGCGTAGGTCTTCAGCCTTGTGCACGAATCATTTGTCACTAGAGGATTTTGACTTTACTTATGGATATCGCTGTATCGATATTATCGATATTTATGGATATCTAAGAAACTCTATCCTAGAATACTAGGATATGCGCGCTAAGACGTTCCTAGATCATAACGAGTGCAGTAGTCAGTTTTAACGAGATGAAGAGAGCTCTTTTCTGGCGATTCCAGTACCAATATGCCGACCACGAAGACAATAGAGGCTTCGATGGTATGGAACGAATTCGAAGCAGCCAATGCGCGAATTATTGAAAGGCATCTTTGCAACTCCGCTGGCCAGCCCCAATGATCAAAAAAAAGCACTCACCTTGAAGTAACTTGAACAACTCTTCACGAAACTCCCTATGCAGCCATATGTACATGAAGATTTTCATCGACGACTTGATAATGTCTGCACAACTGAACAGTTGCGACATCAGCCGGCCCACGTTGACTTAGAAGTATTCACAGTGAAAAATTTAAGGAATAACTTTTAAATGTAATCACTTTCCTACTTACTATCTATTCTTTTTTTATGGTAAGGATTAAAAAAAATAAAGAATAAAGCTCCCGGCGTTGATCAATCCCTGAGGAATGCGTCATGCATTCGACTTCATTAAGTATCGTTGGAGGTGAATGAATGCATATCTGGCCTTTACAATGACTCGCGGTGGCCTGCCGATGTATCGAGCCAGTGCTACTATTCTCCCAGACAAGTCTGGTACCAATTTGCCAACCCCGGAGGGATGGAGGGCTTTGTGGGCCATGGGCGAGGAGATCGATTCCACGTCTGTGTTGCATGGCGTGTCCGACGCGCTCCGCTCCTCCGACCACTGCGCCATACGGGCCCCTCATAGCAGAGCATAATGTGAGATAGACCTACAATAGTGCTAAGATATTTGCAAAACTCCAGATCACACGTGCCTGCTGCGGGAATCGAATCTCGTTATTGCTCTTTCCTGGGCTAACGTTTTCACCACAACATGCGTGTCCTTCGTTTCTCCTTTCTCTTAGGCGTGTTTTATAGGTGCTATCAGCAATCACCTGTCAACGGGATTAATCTGGAGAGCACAAATTGGCGTTCAATCCAGCTGAGCTGAAGCTGTAGCATAAATCACAAAGTAATCACTTTTTATTTACTGCCTATTCTTTTTTAATTTCATATTTCCATACTTCATTTCACAGCATGCACTACTACGAAGAATAATTAGGCAATAAATAAGCAGGAATTACATTGTGATTTATACTACAGGTTTAGCATAACTGGGTTCAATGCCGATTTGAGCTTCCCAGATAAATCAAGCTGACAGGAAATTGCTAATAGCGCCGATAAAATGCGGCTGAGAAAAAGGCGAAACGAAGGACACGCTTGGCGTGATTGCGAACACGTTAGCCTCCGTAAAAGGTAGTAACGATGTTCTATTCTCGCCAGAGACACCGAAGATCCGGTGTTTTAATAATTTTGCAACAAAGCAGTCAACGCTCCCAACGGTTTACCGCCTCATCGTGGCTGGGAGGTGTTCCTGGGTGTCGGGCTGCGATGTACAGCGGGAAATTCGTCCCCCTGGCATGGTCTCCCAAGCTGATAAGGAGTGCGGCGTTTCAATCAGGAAGCCAAGCTAAGAGTAAACCAATACCAGGATCCGCCAACGTCCTGATATCAAAGCTGCATGGTGGCGAATCTCCCTCTGATCCACAAGGGCTACGACTCCCCGTGGTGGTGAAGACCTGGGACAAACTTTGGCCAGGCTCACCTCGGGGTTCCAGGAAACCACAATGGCTTAACCAACAAATCTCCGAAAAATAGTGATTCCGTTGGAGTTTGCATAGCCAGTGGGGACGGACCGTTCAAGTATTAAGTAAGTAATGAATCATAGCAAGGTAGAAGGAAATGGTAATAGATGAGTGGCTGTCCGCTTAAACCGAATAATTTGCTGTCTACATGACGATGTCGGATCGGAAGCGGTGAATAGCTAGCGAAAATATATCTCTCAACGTGCATGCTCATTCTATAAATAAAAAAGAGAAAAATGAAAACAAAAAAAGACCGGCAATTAAAAGGGGTGAAATCTGTCTACTGAGAGGTCATCAAAGCTGGCGACCAACACATTCATGTATGTAGAGAAATGGCCGTTCCTTAATAGTTTGGTATGTTCAATATTTCCATGTAACAGTGTTTTAGAAAGATAAAGAGCTATTGAAGAGATTTCAACTTATCACTAAATGCAAAAATGAACTTTTCCAGAGCACTGAGGTTTTACTTTGTCACGCAAGACAAGAAATCAAATAGACTGCATTCACGCTGACCTTACAAATGGTATCACATCATTTGAATCTCTATATATTTTTTTATTGGCCGATTAGAGAGCTGATTTTCAAACGGCTAAAGTACTAAATATGTTCACAGGTGATCGGACTGGTTCATTGAGCATGCAATCGCTAGGCTTTGAAAATCGCAGAGAGCTCATTCCAGACAGCTTTAGCACCAATTTGCCGACTACGGAGGTATGGGGGACTTTGTTTCCCCCTAACGTTTTTCGCTGGCGAATTTACGCGCGTTCAGGAACGGCGACTTTACAAATCACTTAAATAGACGCTCGGTGGCACTGTTCCATAGAACTAGCGGAGAGACAGGCAAAACGAAGAACACGCATGGTGTGATGGTGAACGCGTTAGACCACGGAAAGGGTAATAGCGCGCTTGTTTCCTACCTCAGACACTTGCGATCCGCAGTTCTGCAAATATGTCAGCATTATTGTGGATGTTACACACATAATACCCTGTCGTGAAAAACTTTAATAGACAGTGAATAAAAAGTTGACACTGCAAACGCTCGGTGTTTAAGTGGTATTCGATCGATGAAATAATGGAACGGTATTGAAGCACTCACCAATGCTGGATAACTGTAAAGTAAAAACTTTACATCGATCATCGAGAGGAGCACGGTGGATAACACGACCAGCGCTAAACAGATTTGGGTTCGTTTCAGTTGGTCACGAACAATTCTAAAACATTAATTTTTAAATCTGCAGAGAAATGAGAGCAACATCGCATGAAGAACCTGCTAATCAAGAAAATAACAGTTTCGAAACGAAATGAAAATATATACTCTTCATAGAATCAATTGGAAAATTACAATGCACGTAGACATCAGAATCTCCTTACTTCTATGGATAAACATGTTACGTTAAACGACCGTATAAGCATTTATACTGCAGTTGAGACAGATACGCCATTCCTTGAAGAAATCGCCACGCCTGAGCAAGAGCAACATCGATTTGGTTCGTTTTCAATCCACTAGTTGTCTACAACAAACATGGGATCTGGTCGCTGGCTGCCCATGTTCGACAACTGTCGTTAAAAGATACCACATGCATTTTTAGTGTTTTAAATAATTTTTCACTTACAAGATCGGAGGATCTAAAAATACCCGTTGTCCTTGAACACGAACGTATGTTAGGAATTCGATTCCATCAATTTCCTACTTCATACTGAATACTACTGGCATCATCACCTTCATAATTTATTCCATAAGGCTATGTGAACTTCCATGATGTCCATATAACGCCCAGGTTTCCACTGCTTTCGTGAAAGAAAGAAGCGTAAAGTGGACAAGGTGAATAAGAGCAGGTTGTTGGTCGCCGTTCACCTTGCTCGTTTGGTAGAAGCTATAATTTATTCATTGGAATCGATATACGTGTTGGCGATGAGACGTCTCTATTGTCGCACTTTCTGAAAATCACGTTGTCTCCGGTATTCCACACTGCGTTAAGTGAGCGCACTTTGTCTCGTATCGGCTAATCCAATGATGTACATAAATTCATTTCCTTTTATTTTACACGACCCGCCCTCCATCCAGCCCAGCACTTCTCGCACTCGATTCGTTTCCTCGTATCCATCATCCAGGAAGATCTTCGAACTTTTTAAGTGTGGAATCAGCAGCTGCTTTTGCTTTCGACATGAATGTCGTGGAATGCTGGCTCAGTTGATTCTCTCTATAGTCCTGAGATATCCAAGCTGGAGCGTTCCCACTTGGTTTACAGAGATCAATGTCTTCGCGGAAAAGGCGAGTACCAATTTCGCTACCCCGGAGGGATAAGAGACCCGGTGAGTATAGATCGGGGTCGGGCCACAACCGTGCTAGTGATGGTCAGCATTACTATCACTGCGCTATCCGCCCCAAAGTCATGTCTGTTTCAAGAAACGTGAAGTTCCGTCCAAAAACAAAAAGAAAACAGATGTGCACGTGGTTAAAAATCATGGTGTCACCATCTATTTGACATAGAAAAAACGTAGCTCTTTTTTCTTTAAAAGATTGAGATTTCCTATTAAATGCGTCTTTTTTCGTAGGATTTCCTTACATTGTTCGAGAACAAATTTTGCACCTTACCTATTTTAACTGTTTATTTTAGCTAAAGAGACCATTTCAACCATAATTTGGAAGAACAGGACTTTTTCATTCGTCATTTAGTCGAAGACCAATCTTTCCACACGCTTTATCAAAGTCGGCGAGCATACGTTCCGCTTGGCTAATGTCTGGTGTTATAAGGACGATATCATCAGCAAAGCGAAGGTGATGTATCTGCCGACCGTCGATTTTCACTCCCATATTATCCCATTCTCCAATAGCTAGCATCCTCGTTTCAATAAAGATGATCCATGAAAAAAAAGTAAACTGTGATCTCGATTAGTTATGGGATAGATGCTCGTCTTGGACGCACCCAACATTTGGCACATTTATTCCTCACATAACTAATATTAGTATAAAAAAAATAAAAAGTGGAGGTAAATAAATGTGTTCAAAGAGATGACACATTATGAAAAGATATAAAGATGACACATTATAATAAAGTAAGCAAAAATAATATAACTGACGAGTTGTACAAACAAGAATTGGGAGGTTTAGGAGGATTGGGATAGAAAATTAATGAAGTATTTTAAAGCTCAACTAGTTTTTTATCGTTTTATTTTACGACCCGTCTTTCACTCTTCTGAGTGGATCCCAGCAATCAGTTCTCACACCCGACTCATTTTTTCGCGCTCACCATCCACGAAGGTCTTCCAATACTTTGTATTTGACTTTGATAACTGCTTGATGGTTTTCATTTCATCATGAACATCGTTGAATGCTGATAGAGTTGACTCACTCTGTAGTCATGAGATAGCAGGAGTAGAGCGTTCCCACTTGGATCTCAGAGAGTGAACAAAGGAAACCTCCAAAACGTGCGAAACACTATCCACCTTGGATGGGCAATTTTTGCGCGCGAGCGTTGCGTTTATTAACAGTCGTTGGTCGTTTAAATAATCTTAATTGTAACATCGAAACAAGATCGGTAATCGATATGCCGTGAATGTAAGGTCAAAAACTAAGTAGTTTTGTGTGAAAGTACTTCAGTAAAGCGCCTGGAGAAGTAGCAAAACATTAGATCGTTTCTAATGCCTGGAAGCACTATCAAGTTGGGTCGACTAATTATTTCTCCTTAGCAGAAGAGCCATTTATCAGCCATCGTTATCGAACGCGCAGTCAAAAGGACGATACTGGGAGTATCCCGTTTCACACAAGTAAGGGATGGGATCCGAAGCTCCTACCTGCGTCAACGATCAAAAATCAAAGATACCGTTCTATACGCCAAACAGTCGAAGATAAGGTGGGCCTGACACGTAATGCGTATGAATGATAACCGATGGACAAGAGCCGTTAGTGACTGGAATCCTCGGGATGTCAAACGTACTTCAGGAAGACCACCGACCCGATGGTCAGAGTTCTTCACGAAAAGCCTGGAAAAAAGGTATGATGTTCGATGAGTTCCTAAAGCGAGCAGAACCCACTAAGCTACTCTTGCACGCGACAGGGAAAAATGGAGGATTTACTGACGCCCACTCGAGTCACTCGACGATCAACGGGACTATAGGTGATACAGGTAACAGGTGATAGCAGAAGAGTCATTTAGATTCGATTCACAGCGTTTACTATCACAGCCAAGGTGCTACCAGCACCCAATTCGCTCACTCGTCAGTAGAAGTGATTGAAAGATTCTTGTAGATGGGCTGTGTGGCCCTTAGTAGATGTTGCGTACACTTTGAAAATTTCATTTGCTTCACTACAGTCGCCATCTATGACGCGGGTGAGTTTCAGACATGTCAGCCACAGCAGGTATCATTCCGTGCTTCGTTAGTCATTTCAAGCTGCTAATACAGGTGGTTTATGTGATCCTCAAAAGCGTTCATCGATCTTGTAAATAATCCTAGACCACATTTGTTTCTTCTTGGAATTCACACTACAATTCTTCTCGTCTATCTGCACATTATATGATGTGCTCATCTGTGTTTTTCGCATCTTTTTCTATATCTCAACGATAAGATCTTTCTTTCTTAATCCCACAGATGAGTGATTGCTGATGGCACTGATCGATAGAAGTAGCTGAGAGAGAGACGGGCGAAACGAAGGACCCGCGTGGTGTGGTGGTGAACGCGTTAGCACCCAGTGGTGGTACTAACGAGTTTGTTCCCTACTGCAGACACCTGCGGTCCGGAGATTTTGTAAATATCTCACCATTATTGAAGTTATATTTAGCAATATACCCTGCCATTAAAAATAATAAGTTAAAATAAGATCTCCTTCGGATGTTTGTACTCCATGAAAAACTTTTGTCTTTAGAAGGTGAACAGCAATAAAACGTTTGTAAACCGATTTTCATCTCACCTAGGTACCTAAGAATAACCAATACCTTTTATTTTATTTGATAACCTAAAACATTGATATAAAACTTTATTCAGGTAGCACATCGCCGTCTCTGCTTTCTTCAGAGCCGGATTGAGTCATGCTGATTGCGCAGAAGCTTCTATTTTTGCGAAGTGGCTCTTCGTGTTTGTATCGAGTTAGATAAGAAAAAGTGGAGCACTGCACGAATGAAAAAGAAAAAACTACTTTACTTGTATTTTATTTTACGCAATACGTCTTCGCCTCTTCTGTGCGGATCCCAATATTTCTTGGATTCGTTTCCTTACACCCATTGTCTACGAGAGTCGTCTAACTTTCCACATATGGATTCTGATGCTGGTTGAAGATTGTCGTCTTCCTTATGAACGTCGTTCATTGCTGGTCGAGTCGACTTTCCTTGGAATCTTGGGTCAGCTGAGCTTGAGCGTTCCAACACTGATTGCGGGGGATGAACTGCTTTCGAAAAAGTCTGATGCCGATCTCTGGACGACGAATGGATGATAGACATTGTGAGCCTCAAAAGGAAGCAAACCAGCAGCGTGCTCGCGATGGACGACATCGGTAGTACTGTGATACCCAACTCGAAGCGAAAAAAAGATGAAAAAAGAAGATGAAAACAAAGAAAAAGATAACTGCAGAGTTTTAATCAATTTTTGGTGGACTTCAACTTTTCCTGTTAAAGTGGTTCTCTCCTCAAATTCATTTTTATCGTCTTTTTTGTGCGAAGACGGAGTGGGTTGCACAGTCCTAATAAATTCATTCGACCAGACGGCTAACCATACTTTCTCCTTGCTTTGTCCTAGCACCGAGCCCATCAAACGTCGTATTCATACGAGGACGGAAAAGTGGCACGAAATTTGTCTCAGAACAGCTGTCCGACCCACTATTTAAATTTTCTTTTACACCGCACACATTGTGTGTTTTCCGTTCGCGAATCTAAGTAAGGTTATGCATATCTGAGATACCTAATCACATGTGGTGCCCTGAGCTTCTGGACAACTTTGATTAGTTTGATGCCAATTTAGCGCTTGTGGATACATAAGGGATTTTGGTTAACTCTAGAGGCAGAACCTGGCTAACCACTACGTATGCATTTGTATCTATTCTATTGTAGGGCACTTCTATGATTGCTCTATATCTGCTCATTTGCTTTAACACGTTGTATAAAAGGTAACACACATCATTTGTTCTAGTTAGACAAGAATCGCTTCTCTAATACGCGATTTAGGTGGTGATTGGTGCAGTGCTCGTTATGCCGATCATCACGACCACGGTGCTGGTTCGAACCTGCACTGGTCTCACAAACCCTTTGATTCTCCGAAGTAGGCAATTATGAGCAGACGTCTCCAAGAAACATTCATTTCGTTCAGTCCAAGAAGGAATAGTCTCGTCCGACATCTCAGACCTGGAGGGTGGTCGTACTCGACCACAGTCCACGGCATTCATGATGAAAGGTTGATCGGCAGCCGAACTCACAAGCAACAGTTGAAAAACCTTCGCGGATGATAAAGACAGACTGCGAGGGGTGCGAAGAGATAAACTAAGTCCAAGAAGTGCTGGGTTCCACAAAATAGATGTGAAAGACGGGTCGTGTAAATAAATAAACGTTTGCTAATTTTTCACTTTATATTGAGCACACAAATCGAAACTTTAAAATGCTTTGCTGGATTGCGTTCTTGGTACTGGAGGGCAAATTTTCATGCCGTCCTATACTCGTCCTTTTTTGCTCAATAAAGTCATACTGCGAACAACAGTGTACTGTACTGCCTATGTTGGAGGCCAGAGCAAAAACTGTAGCTTACGTTTCTTGCTCAACATCTGTCCATTCATCACGAAGGCAATTCTAAAATTCTTTTTAGTGATGCATAAAGTCATTATATTTCTTTTTCCTTTGCAGAAATAGCTTGCTACCTAATCGTAGCAGGATAATGCTCTTTGACGTCGAGATGCGATGTCTACTGAGAGGTTCAATTTATGCTAAAAAGGTTTTTCATCTATAGATCAAACTAGTAAACCTGTGTCACAACAGAGACCGGCAGGCTCCTCCGTATAAACTTTCGACAAATCTACTAAGAAAAAGGACATTTGAGGAAAACGTGGTCGTCTTCGTGTTCTTTCAGCGAACGTAGCAAACCTAGCTGCTTTGATACACAACGGTAACTCTTTGTAATTTTATTGAGCAAACGCGAGGTGTTATTTTTATTCTTTATTGTCTTCCATGTGACTTCTGTGCGGTGGGTCTCCACGCGACATACCCAGTGGAAGCCTCATAGAAAGCGGCTCTGAGGAGGGCGAAGCCCGCCGAAACGTCAGCTTATTGGTGAATAAAGAATAAAAATAACACCTCGCGTTTGCTCAATAAGAATACGAAGAATTACTTGATCAATGCCGAGGTTAATAGAAAGTCGGTCGTGGGATTTATAACGGTAACTAATAAACTTTACTACAACCTCTCCAAGATATGCTTTGATTAACACGTTGGTAACGAACAGCGTTATATAGTACTCACCGTATTGTCCGGAATGCTGGCCATGGTGAGTCATTTGTGACCGAATTTTTCCCGCCTCTTATTTTCCTAATAGATCCCTTTTGCTGCTCTCCTTATAATCATCTTATAGTATGCCCAACACTTAAGTTGTGGCAGCCCTCAGCTCCGAAAGGCTTTGTATCCTCACATAAAAATGTACTTCTTCGAACGAATTCATTTACCAGCAACTTGACTGGTGGTTGACCGTTATTTAAATTCCACCTGCATTTTGAATAAAGGTTATCTGTTTTCATGGAACCTACAAAAATTAACCAAGCATACGCTGAAAAACACTTAAAAGTGGATACAACAGCGTGTTTCCATGATGCACCATTACTACCTAGTAAATAATGGTTTGCATAGAATTCATAGATTCGGAGCGACAGAACAAACCCTCTTCTATAATACAGCTATGTTGTCAACTTCCGTATAATCGAATTATCAAGAAACAATCGTCTATTGTCGAAAAACCAACAAGGCCGTGACGAGATGAGGTTAGGTGCCACTCTATCGCCCTTCACACAAACATTGAGCGATCTCATTAATAGGTTAACGGGGTTTAAGGACATCTAATTCATTTTTTCCATAAATTGTTCTCAGCTCATATCTGGTTAGTTTCGATGAGAGCACTGACATAATAGATGATAAAATAATGTGATGAGCTTATTGCACTACTAGATTTACTTTTTGCTGGCGTCGACCAAATGTTGAAATCCTGCGGAAAAGACAACAAAAGTCATGATAGCACTGCGTCATCTGAAGGCATCATTCAAAATTTTCTCCTTCTCGTGGAAAGCTAATTCGACTTCACCTGGTAGATTAACGAAGTCGTTAACTATTTAGAGCAAAGGACATGTACAAGACTCTGACATCTCAAAAAACAATTTCTTATACAAAATCACTTCCGCGTTGAACTCAAAGCTGTGATTTAAAGATATTGGAGATATTTTCTTAGATGAATAAGCTAGTATGAGGTTGTTACTAAACTTCTAGTCGACCAACGTTTCGGCGCCTCGACGCTCTTGAGAAATTCAGAAATGCAATGGTTCGAGTCGATCGCCTACAGCAGGTCGCTATCGTGATGCTGGTCTTAGCAGGACATCAAAGCGAGTCAGATGATCCTGTAGAGTGAAGCACAGCACAAACGAAGTAATACCAACCCCTTCTATATAGGAAAGTTGCTAACTGCTGATTGGTTGCCGTTAATCGTTCGTTTTTTGCCGGACAATCCATTGTACAACAATTAGCATCACTACTAACTGGCACAAAGCATAACAATAGTTCAAGAATCATTTTGCTTCTAATTACGACTAAACTGGTCGGTAAATAGACAGCTGGACATTCGAGTCGGATTAAAGCGCCTCTGAAGAAGGCAAAAGCACCGAAATGTTAGCCGAATGAACTGTTATAAGAACCTCGAGTTAGTTTAATAGTGAAAGGGAATACACGATTACATTCTTAGCCGAGATGTTGGAGTAGGAAATATGTTTATTTACTTAAAATAACTACACAGTTCTTTGGATCCCCAGAAGCCTGCATTCGCTGACGAATTTCCGCGATCGGCATCAGAAGCTTGATGATCTTCTCGTCGTCTTGTCTTTGATACAGCATTTCGCCATCGAAATCCACTAAACCGTACTTACGAGCCCGAATCAGCATACCAACCAACTGAAAATGCGACTTCTTTCCATATCATTTGACGAATCTCAAAACTAGTAGTAGACAAAAACAAGCAATAAGTGCCAATAAATAAAGATAATAAAAGATATGGCGAATGTGGGTACATAGAATGTCGAACATATTACTGGACTTTACAATCGACTAGTCTAATACAAGGCCTCAAGGACGCATGTAGCGCAGTCATTGCGCTCGTCCAGCACTAAAAAAAGGCGTGATCTTATGTCAAAAACTCACTAAGCCTTAGATCCCTCTACGCTTGGCGAATTGGCACCACATTTGTCTGCTGGGATAGCAGCACTGAACCAATACATCGGTAGGCCACTACGAATCCATTATACAGGTCAGAAATGCATCACCTCTAACGATGTTTAATGAAGTTAAATGCACGGTGCATCCTTCAGCGATTCATCGACGCTGAGAGCTTTATCCTTTATCCTTTAACGTTGAGGCCCACTTGCACTGTCTGCATCACTTGTCTTCTGGTGACTGTCAAGTCACTCAAACGCGCTCCACTAAACTTTCCATTTGTGTATGCTGCGTGTAAGAGTACCGTAGTTGGTCCTAACCAGTAGAAAACCTAGCGAGCATTTACCTTCAATCTTACAATCGATTTTCACTCCCGTGTTGTCCCATTCCAATGTTCGCATGACGTTCTCGAGGGTGGCGGTAAATAATTTTGGAGAAATGATATCGCTTTGCCTAACCCCTCTTTTGACGTAGACGTTAATATCGTTATATAATGGTGACATCCTGGTTGTGGAATTTACATACAGTTCAGGATGAACCTTTATATTCTGAACATCGACGCGCTGGCTGTCGATAACTTCCATCACCACTTCCTTCTCGGCTGGAAAATGAGATATATTGATTTCTTATATTTCCGAAATAATTCAATTAATCTTGTTAACCTGTAGATATAGTTTACAGTACTGAATCCTTTTCGAAACCTTGGTTGCCCACAAGGTTGTGCTTTTCTACTGTTCTGTCAATCCTGCTTAAAATGACTCGAGCGATGAATTAACAGACGACAGACAGCATATGGATTGCGCGACAGACGTCGATATCGCGGTAGTCCTCCTTTTTGCACAAAAACACGTCTCGCTGGTCTTCTATTGAGTAGTGGCAACATTGAATTCTGATAGGTAACTTGTCAACAATCGAGCCAGTGTGTTGATTAGGACTGATAGAAACTTTTCCAGATATTCATGTCTCATCCTGTCCAGACCAGGTGTTCTTCGACTTTTTACGGATGAAGTGGTATGTTGGATTTCGAAAGTAGCAATCGGTCATATGTGGCATTTTGCATCTATTTTCTTTTTTTTCAGAAAAATAGAATCTTGCACGAAGAAAGCGACGACTAGATCCTGCAGAGAATTTTAGGATAACGACGATGAGCATTAGGTAAAGCCTTCGGTTTAATACGGTGTGGTCTGTATTCTTTCTTTGATGAGCTTACACGAGGTTGATAAAAATATTTATTACCGGCTAACGTTTCGACGTCTTCGTCTTCATCAGAGCCGATGATCCGAGTCGATGGTCCACGCTTGTTATTCGTCTCGATGTGGCGGCTTCGCCTTCGTGTCGAGTCAGGTCTTCCTCAGCGGTCCGTCTCCTCGAATGGGGCACACTCATTCAGTGATGCCCTTTTATACACGATGCTGATGGTAGATATAATTTCCATTTCCACGTCGATTCCACGTGCGTGTCGCAGTGGCGCCTCCAACCACTGCGCCACACGCGCCCTTTATGTTGGGGTTACCGGAAATAAATTTAAGTTGAGAAAGGATATAAAGGCACACAAAAATGAATAAAAAGCAGACATATCATAATCACAATGTGTAACTTCTTACATCTAGCCACATGAGTTCACGGAAAGGATAATCGAAAGTGCGAATCTGTTCTGCGATCTGAGTTTTGCAAATATCATGGCATAACTTCCGTTATATCTCGGCATGATACCCTACCATGAAAAAATAAAAGGCAGTAAACAAAAAATTATATATTGTAATTTCGACTGCAGCCTCAGCCATAGGGTTCAATGCCGACTTGTGCTCCCCAGATCATTCCCGTTGAGGGATGATTGCTGATGGCACTCTGCGGGTAAGAAAATTGGCCGAAAGCAAATTACTTCGACTACTAAAATTTCTATTATTCACCTGATACCACCTGTATAATACTGCGAGTATCCCAGCACGTCTTTCATTCGATTCGTTTCCTCGCATCCACCATCCGCGAGGATCTTCGAACATTTGCCTGTGGGTACGGCGCAGCTTTAGGATTTTTTCTTACGAATACAGTTTAAAGGCTGGTGGAATCGATTCTCCCAGTGAACCTGAGAAAGCGGTGCTAGGGTGTCCCTATGTTGACCAAAGCAAGCAAGCTTGTCCCAGACCAGTTTGGTACCAATTTGCCAACCGTGCATGGATGAGGGGCATGGTGGACCTTGATCGGAGTCGAACCAGCGCCTAGGCTCGTACTGCATAATTAAGGGGATTCCTACCACTGAGCTCCTTGCTCTTTTGTTAATTCGCAGAGTAGTTCAGAGTCGATCTTTCCAAAAAATACAAGGTACACTAAAGCAGATAGGTTTTTAGAGCCCCAGTACTTCCTCAATTCGTGGTTTCATGTCTTTTCGTGAAATACAAGCAGTGAAGCAGAAACGACGAGCTCTATGAAGTGACAAAAAGAATTGGATTACGCATAAATCGGTGAATTCATGGTGCAAAGGTGAGTAAATCGAACTGTATGGTTTTCTGACTTCATAAGTCACCTCGTGCGTTTACCTTAGGCGTTCAAAAATAGGGAGAACAACACGAATAACGATTTACATAGAACAGGAAGGACAACATGTGCGGTGTTTGGGCCTTTCAGACAAGCCAGACAAGTAACGGATCAGTAACCTTTCTTGTTTTCGATTCATCACTACTCAATGTTAACCTTTTTATTTACTTGCCTATTGTAATTTTTTCTTACTTCTTTGATCAGACTTCACGTCTAATGTGCGGATCCTAGCACTTCTGAAATTCGATTCGTTTCTCGCATCCATCATCCATGGAGATATTCGGACTTCCGCATATGGTTTCGGTTGCTTCTTATGGATTTCCATTTCATTTTGAATGTCGTAGAATGCTCATCGAGCAATTTCCCATGGAGTCCTGAGATAGCAGAGCTGGAGCACTCCCAACTGGATTGCAGAGTAACTTTTTTTCCAAACAAGTCCGGTATACGACACCGAAGGGATGAGAGGCTTGATTGTACCGGAGCTGAATCGAATTAACACCGTGCTCGTGATGACGGACTTCATTACCACTGTGCCATTCGCATACAATAATTGGCTGAGTAAGTTCTTTTTCATGGAGTTCCATAAAACCAGAACTCATAGTCATCAGTAGCAGTCGCCATTCCGCCTTGTGACTAGGTTTTGTTCAGAAATACAGAGATATTCCGAGTTTTAACTAATAATTCATATAAAAATGTCGAGCGCATCTTCAACTTCAATAGCTCCGTTGATAGAATGCCCCTTCGTTTTCTCTGTCGACGTTCGAAAGTCACCGACACTTTCACCACTACGAGGTTGTAAAACATTGTAGCACAAGTTGAAATCCATGAATCACAGGTAGTAAACCATCTTTTGCAGAAAACTTCCTCTTAACTCTTTGCTTTTTTCCACTTGTTGATTACCACCCTCAGGAAACGTCTCAATGTTGATCACCAAGCACCATCATTCGTATAAAGAATCTATTCCAAAGCTCGCTAAGTTACGCCTTCATAAAGATGACAAAGTGGTAGTCATACCTTATCTGAATAATATGAGTAGATATAGAACAATCTGCCAAATTTAATCCACTTGTTCGGTTCTTCACCCTCAGCGTGCTGGTTGATGACCTCGCAGAGGAATAGGATTTCACGACACACATGTACCCCAGCCTAAAACATAGCAGTCTAACGGCCTCATTAATAAACCACTCTACAGAATTGTGAAAAAAACAAGAAAAGACATATGGTCAATAGAATCTCAGAAAAAAGTGTTGTTTATTTTGCAAGCCTGAAAGAGTTATATTGATTTAACGATCGATAATCGATTAAACATTTGCAAAATCTCGCAGCAAAACTGCAACCGCAGGCTTACACGATAAATCAAAAGACCGACTTTCTATAGACGGTATATAGATGATGAATTTATGTATATGATCTTATAAACTGATCCTCTTTAGTTGATGCGATGTTGGTATACGTCTTCGTTATCGTTGTCGTCGTTGTTGGTCGATGGCTGACGTTTCGGCGATTTCGCCTTTATCAGAGCCTGGACGTATTTTATTTTAGAATACTTTTATTATTCGGTTAAAAAAGTTAAAGTATTAATGAAGATCAAACTTTTGAATAGACGCCATATTGAGCAGAAAGGCTACTCACCGTGATGTTACGAGAGGGACTGGCCCACGCGTTGTTCACGTGGGGTCGCGAGCAAGACACACCCCGGGGTGAAAATACCATTTTGGAATAGAGCGCCAGGTGTGATAGTGCATTCGTCTTTCCGGTTCATCCACACAGTCACTTCAAAATCATCGCCGTTGTGCTTTTGTGCCCTATGCGTGCCTAAAGGAGTGTTTGACGTATTTTAACTTTCCCATCTAGGTGTTCTTTTATGCCGACACAAAGTGGTCTATCCGTTTCCCCAATGTATTCCTCACCGCATGCGTTACATGAGATCAAGTATATTATACCTGAACTCATGCAATCCCCGTCTCTACCGTTAGGACAGATCGTACAGTATTCTGAGCTGCACAAACGGTTACAGAGACAGTTGCGAACTAACTGACGGGGTAGGGTATGGGGTAGGATGTCAATAATCGTTACATAATTTTCAAGACCACTTTTTCTTAAGCATCTCTTGATGGCGTGACTTACTTCATTTGATATAAAGTGTTGCTTAAAAAGGATCTTACTTTCATTCGAAACATTAACTTGGGGAACTACCCTTTGAGTGCAAGTTTTGACATCTTGAGTGGAACAGACGATGAAGCAATCGTCTATGTATCGACAGTAGAGTAAGGGTCGGTGATCGAGAACTGGTGCTTCCACCTTAGACATGAAAGCAATGGCAAGGCTTGACGCTAAACGCTGTCCCATGGCCAACCCTCTAATTTGTGCAAAATATTTTCCAGATCATCTAAAAATTGAACAACTAAGACACTGTTTTAAGAGAATCATTAGTTGTGCAATCGACAAGCCGTACATTTTTATTTTCTTTTCGTGCCTGTTGAGGCCTTTTGGATAAATTTCAAAAATCCAAAGGTGAACCGGAAAGACGATGCCTCACTGTCACACTTGACCTGGCGCCTTATTTTAAAATGATAATTTGACCCCGGGGTGTGTCTTGCTCGCGACCCCATATGAACAGCGCGTGGGCCAGTCCCACTCGTAACACCACGGTGAGTAGTCTTTCTGCTCAATATGGCCTCTATTCAAAAGTTTGATCTTCATTAATACTTTAACCTTTTTTTTACCGAATAATAAAAGTATTCTAAAAAAAAATACGTCCAGGCTCTGATAAAGGTGAAATCGCCGAAACGTCAGCCATCGACCAACAACACCAACAACAATGACAACGACAACGAAGACCTATACCAACCTAGCATCAACTAAACAAGATCAGCTTATAAGATCATATAAATAAATATAGCTTACACGATACTTTCAACTTTTTCATGAAATCTTAGTCAAAAAGGCAAACTTTCTAACTTTGATCCCACGTGCTTCGGTTTTGCTGCCCGGAGGCGGTCGACCGTAGTCATCCGCGGTTTTATCGAACCGTTGTACTCCATATGTTTCCGAATACGGATTTCTAAATAAAAATTTTGAGAGGACCCTACACTCTTGGGCATCAAACGTTTTGCATAAGCGTGAGCCGCTGCTGCACTACTGAACGTCATTAGTCACCATGTTGGGAATGCCCATACATCCAGTCCCATTTCGGACTAAGTGGGAAGGGTTTCCGAGTTAAGCGACTAATGGCATGCATAAGATGACTTGAAAGCTTTTTCAGTCCTCTAAAACTAAAACAAAGCAAATTAACCTGCTTAAGCTGTGAAAGAATTTTTGCAACTTTTTCTTTTCAGCTGTGAGCGAGACGGGACAGAAATAGATATTATTTTGCCGTCAAGTGGGTTAATAACGCAAATATTAGTAAGTAGATTTCTACTTTCAGTTTTCTCAGAACATTCGAGACAACTTAACTTCATACGGAGTCATACGTGAGAGGACAATGTAGCTAGTATGACGCCTATAAAGGTCATTTTCTTTCTAGCCGTCCACTGCGGTGCGCTGAATTTTTAACAACTTTTTGTAAACAGTCGATAACTTGTCGAACACGCATGTTTTAAGATATATTGGAAATGCAGATCCATCTGAACACCTAGAAAAAAAAACCACTTTTCTATAGAGCTTGTTTCCGTTCATTCGTCAAAGAAACTGTTGCTAGTGAAGAGCTGTATCCAGTAACCAGACTTACTGTTGAATAGGGAATAGAAAGTCTTTTACTGCAGCTGATTAGTGAAGTTCGATACTTGGAAAAACGCTTTCGTTACAGAAAGGTCTTAAAATACACAGAAGACTTGTTATCTCCAGACATATAGAGATTAGGACAACATATGGTCTTCACAGAGCTTTCATCCACTGTAGTCGTCGACTTCTTTTTGTCTTCAAGAATTGCCGCAAAAGGACACGTGAGACGAGGTCGAAATAATTGTGTCCTTTTTTTCTTCCCACTTGGGTATTATAATGCCAGTCCAATTATCCTCATAGTGTAGTCACTTATTTACTACCTATTCTTTTTTCATGGCAGGGTACGATGGACTAACAGGTATTTGCCGTGAGAATCGAGCCCGCTATTACCCTTCCGCGGAGGGGTGAGTGGGTAACGCATTCATCACCACACTATACGGATCCCTTGTTTTACCATTCTCAGATCAAAATATCCTCGGACTATTTTCCCTCTTCTCAGCTTTTGACAGAGAACCCGCATTAGGAATTCTTTCCTATTCTTCATGCATGCATGCGCCATTTAGATGACTTTTCTCCTCGAATAGTGCTGTATCCAAAGAGACACTTCCATCCCAACATTCACAAAAAAAAGATTCGACCGTCATTGAATGCTTTTTCTCGTGCAGCGCTTAACTACAGCGAGTTCGACTTTACAGCACAATTATGACGTACATATTTGCCAACAAAGCAAAGCATTTTCTGTAAACTCAGGCGCTTCCGTTGCCAGACATCATCGCGAAACTTTACCATTACACGTACTTTAGCTTAATCGTGCTAAAATCTTTCATAAAAACTCATAAAGTACACAAATTCAACGTAAGCAGAATTAAAGATCAAGATCACTCAGCGTTATGGAACGCGCAAACGAGAAGGCGATGACAGAAGTTTACTAAGTTACAAATGGGAGTAGGATTCCAAAGTTCTGACCTACGTGAACGACCAAAGATCACAGAAGCCGTCCTATACGCCAAAATGTCGAAAACGACAACTAATGGACAATAGTCGTTAGCGGCAGGATTCCTCTAGAGAGTGGCTATATATGCTCTGCAAGGAATCAGCACAGGACACGTGGCCTCAATGCAAAGAAGCGAATGAGAATCCTGTGCTTCCCAAGACTGCTGTGGGCGAAAAATATACGTATCTACAACATTTGGTACTGTCAGTGTTTTCTTCTCTAGTAGATACAAGTAATGCTAATGCGAAGATTTATTCAATATTGGCTGACGTTTCGTCTTCCTGAGAGCCTGGAAAGGTGAAATTTATGCGCGTCAGAAACCTCACATGCGAGAATGAAACACTGACTTATCGAACAACGTCGAGAATAATAGAATGTCGCTCCTGCGAATTAGTTAATGCTGTTAGCGTTGTCATAAAAAATAACTTGTTCGGGTTTGGTAAATCTATTGCTATCTACATGGGCGCTGTGTGGCGCAGTGGTCAGAGGCGTCCTACAACACAAACGCGGAATCGATCTCCGGCCCCATGGTCACCAAGGCTTCCATCCTTTTGGAGTCGGCAAATTGGTACCACACCTGTCTGGGAGGAGAGCAGCACTGACTCGACATATCGGTGGGCCACCGCGAATCACTGTAAAGGTCAGATATGCATTCAATCACCTTCAAACGGTGCTTAATGAAGTCGAATGCTTGGCGTATCCTTCAGGGATTGATCAGCGCCGAGAGCTTTACACTTTTATCCTTTATCGCTACCTATCATCCTAAGTAGTTTTCTATAGTGAAATGAATAAAGGAGAAAAGTATCCGAACACGACCGATTTTATGAATTAAGACTACATAGTTGGCTTTCGGCGGTGGACCGCACGCCTACGGTGTCTTCCTGCCTACACGTTAAGCACATATGCTACCTATCTCGCAGCCCCGAAAGAAACAAAAGATGGAAGATTTCAGCTACGATCATTGTGGAATCAACCTCGGTAGCCAAATTTCCGCCAATAAAATATTGTACGACGCCATACATCTAAATAGTTATGCACACACAAAAGCGAGACATATCGCGTTTATTTGTTTTCAACGATTGTCAGAGAATTTGTTATGCCGAGCGAACAGCTGTTGAGGTCAATTTGACAGCAACGCGGAATAATCGATCTAAAAAAGCACAAATATGAAACGTAGTCAGTTTTATTTCTTTCAAATCGTTTTCTTTTGAAGATATTCTCAAGGCTGATGATGGTGGATGCAGTAGCACGCCAGCATAAGCGTCGCACCTGGTGAAAATGAAGTAGCGAAGTAACAGAAAAACTAGCATTGCCACGAAAATCGACGCGGCATCGCGAGTGCTTTAATGTGGAGATTGTCCGGAGAAAAGCCGTGGAGATTTTCGATAACATAACAATCGAGGAAAATAAACGTAACAAAAACAGTAAGTCTTTCAACATTTCTCTTAGAATTGGCAAAAGCTTTTCTTATTTACAGTGTCAATTTTATTCACGGCCTATTACAATTTTTCGCGGCAGCGTATTATGTGTGACTGAATCACAACGATGCTGAGATATTTGCAAAACACTGGATCACAGATGGCTGCGGTGGGGAACGAACGCGCTGCTACCATTTTTCGGAGGCTAACGCGTTCACCACCACACCATGTGGGTCTTTCACTTCGCATATCTCTCAGCTAGTTCTATCGATCAGTGCTATCAACAATCAGCTTTTCTTATTACTTATTATTAAGAGAGCCGTGTTGGAAGCTCATAAAGCTCTGATACGGTCTTCCATATCCTAAGGTTAATATGACGTTAAACGGAGCATCTATAGAAAACTGAAACGCAAAAGATGAGCGAAAAAGAACTTCAGAAAGTAGAAGGTTGGGAATCCCGTGACCAATTTTATCTTTCATTTCCATTTAAAATCACCGTAAAACAAATGTGTGAAAACATTCTTTTATTTCTTCCCGCCTATTAAGATTGATCTTTTACAGCTTTAGTAAATCATGAAGACGGTAAAATAGGCTCTCAGAGGAGAAATTCGTTTTGCTGCAGCTCGATCAAATTCGTATGAAGTAAACGTTAGAAGCGAAAGAAAGAGCGGAACCAACTTCTTCAAATTCTCCTCATTTTTTGCTGCTACAGCATTAAAGCGTTGAATCGTCTCACGTGTAGACGACATACACGCGCTGAAGAAATCTGTCGAAGAACACAATTTCCGGCAATCGCTAGTAACTGGGAACGCTTGAAGAAAAAAACAGGCGCCGACGACAAGCTGTCGTAGCGGTGAGCAGTCGTCTCCGGAGAAATCGCTCCGGATATTGCGATCCGCCTTCAGGCCAGCTTCATCGATTGAGCATGATCGGCCAAAATGCGCTCGGCGGCTGTAAAATGCAAAAAATGTGAAGGGAGTGAAAGAAACAATAAAGTGGGGAATAGCACATATTGAGCCCACCTGGTTGCTCATCGGTTATTATGACGTGATGAAATACGTTTTATTCAAATAGGAGTGTCAACTAGTGTTCGCTGTGAACTGTGGAACTATTCGTCCACATAGCTCCCTCACTAATACGATTTGCTGTGATTCCACCCTTTCGTGCTGAAGATAGTTTTTCCGTAAGTGTTGATAATTCCTGTGGCTAGAGGAATTCAGGAGCTCGGAAATTTATAGATTGATAGAACAGACTTTTCCCTACCACTCCAAGTACACATGTATTTCTCAAAATAAAATATCATTGCAGTTTCAGAATTGAAACATTCAAATAATTGAAAACACGAAGCCTTAAAGTTTTCCACATAATGGAGGCATCATAACGACCAACTTTCATTTGGTACTTATTCTTCTTTCAGGGCAGTGTGTAATAGAACCACAAGGATACTGAAGCATAGTGAAAATTCGGAACCTCAGTTGGGGTTCGAACCCGCAACTATAATTTTCGGGTGTTTACTTGCTATCCACCCAGACGCCCATGCTTTGCTTTTCTCTTAAGCAGTTTCTTTACTCTGCGGTGTTGTCAGCAATTGCCCATCAAGATAAATGATCTGGGAGGCACAAATTCCAACATTCTTGCGGCTGCAATCGTGCCAGTTGCAAACATAAAGGATACACTGGAAAACATCTTACGTCCTGCTGGACGAAACCCCGTAGGTTCATCCCTTTCTGTTTTCAAATTATGAGCCCTTCAACAAAAAAGTGAATCAAAAATAGCTTCCATGGTTTTTAGGAAACCAGACACTCACCTTAGTACAATAATATAATTTGTTTCGTGTGGGAAAAGATCTGCAAATTCCAGACATATTTATTGCATTTGACAAAATCTACTAGGACACGAAGTACTTTGATTTAAAGTTGAAGGCAGCCACCACTTTCGCACTGTATGACTATTGTAGAGCTCACGTTTTCACCGTAAGGATTAAGAAACTGGATTACTAGATTGGTTTCCAACTTACAGTAGTCTGGCCGTCAAGTCGTTCCGTTTTGCCTCTGTTACAAGAGCAAGCTTTTCATAAGTTGCTTAAGGACATTGGAATTCTTAACCAGCACTGACACATCGGAAGAAATAAATATTGAACGATGGAAACCGCTTGCTGTAAGAATAATTTGTGTCATAATACATACTAACTTAGGTAAAATTCCACTCATAAAAAAACGATATCTATTTTGTAAAATCTACTATGGTCCACTTCCCTCATCTCCACCATCATGATAGTATGTGTTATTCTTTCTAGTGACAACATTAATAAGATGGGATAACTCACAGAAAGTGGACACAACTAAAGAACCCACTTGAATACGGATGTTCTCAGGAATTCTAGCTAGTCCAGACACGAACCCAGTTTTGTCCTAGGATTTTAAACTAGCGAAATCGTATATAACAGTTATTTACCAATGGATATAATTCAAAACACACAAAATATAAGTTGCTTAACAGAAGGAGACCTAGTTGTTACTGTCGGGATTCATTAAATGACTACTCCGACGGTGTTTAATATCAAACATAAAATCTGAGACAACCAAGATAAGCAGTCTGGGACAAGGATAAAAACAACAAGAATGGTAACAATGAAAATAAAATTATATGACTTTCATTGAGGAAAATAATCAGAAAACGATGCAAAATATTCCTCCATTGTTCCACAGCATGGTTAACATGATGCTTCAGTGTCATTTTCATTCGAATTCTGACTCTCCCACATTTGGTAGTAGACACCTTTAGCACTTATCAAATCAGTATGTCTGCAAAAAAGAGAATTCGAAGACAAATCAACTGCTATTTCTATTTCGTTTAAACTCAATCTCAACATGATAAACAAATGTACTGTGTAAGTTTAAGAATGTAAATACAAGTTAACTGCCACTTCGTTACTTCTGATGGTTTGTAGTAACATTGTTCGTAACTCCATCTACTATGTGGCATAATATAAGGAACGAATGTAAAGCTTTTAAAATTGTTTCATATCAGTTCGTGACTACCATCACTTTTCAAATTTCCTGCAACTGAATTCCTTGTCTATTTTTGGTATAGCAAGTAAGAGCAATTTCAAAGGTCACTATCGGGATTCGGTGCCCAGAAAAAAGAACGAAAACCCTATGCTCCATCGTTGATATAAGGTGAGTCATATATACAACTCACCGTCCTCTCTCTACTATTCTGCCTTTGTCTAGTACAAGAATGCAATCGACGTTTACTACTGTACTGAGACGGTGAGCTACGACGACGCCTGTTCGTGTCGCGCACAGTTGCTCTAGGCATCGCTGAATCGCCCGCTCGGTATGTGTGTCTAGTGCAGAGGTTGCCTATACAAATCATTCTAAGAGATGACGGGATTTGGACGTAATGTGTCTCTGAAGTTGTTCATGTAAAAGAAAACAAGCTAATACATGATACCTCATCCAGAAAAATGAACTGCGGTTTCTTGAGGATTGTTCGTGCAATGGCGACTCGCTGTTTCTCCCCGCCGGACAATTTCAGACCACGCTCGCCAACCAATGTATCGTAACCTGGAGGAATTTGGGAAAACACCTGTCTCCAATGTGATGTACGTAGATTACACAGCACAATACTTACCATTGGGAAGAGTCATTATCTTATCGTGGATCATTGCGGCTTTTGCAGCTTCCCGCACTTCTTCGTCCGTGGCCGTAGGACGACCAAAGCGTATATTATAGCTACATGAGGAAAGTAATAAAGAACATGGATCGAGCATGTGAAATAATAATTTATATTCTTGACGAAATGACTAGCATAATAATTCCAAAATCGGCGAAATCCGCCGAAACGTCAGCTTTCTAGTGAATAAAGAATAAATAACACCTCGTGTTTGCTCAACAAGAATATAAGAATTATTTGACCAACGCCGAGGTTAATAAAAAGTCGATCGTGGAAATTACTACCATAAAAGTACTTTTCCTCTCAGTACAAAATATTAATTTGAAATAGTTCCTGCCCAAACCATATAATCACGAAATGTAAATAAGGATTTTTAATAACAGACAGTAAAGAAGATGCCGACCAGAGAAAAAATTAAGACATCAAACTTTTAGATCCTTGAATAACACAGAGTTAGAAATTCTTACCCTATGGTATCGTTAAAGAGTACAGTGTCTTGTGGGACGATTCCGATCTGGTTACGCAATGTACGAAGTTTCAAATGTCTAACGTCATGATTGTCAAAAAAGATCCTTCCTTCCTCACAATTATACAAACGGAACAGAAGACGAATCAATGTGCTTTTCCCACTGCCTGATGGACCAACCTTCAAAAGTGATTTTGATTAATTATGATCAATAATGGCTGCACCAATATAAGAATAGATTAACACCACTTACCAGAGCAACGGAACGTCCACTGCCGACCTCAAATGAGATTCCATCCAAAATGATTCGGTTCTCGTTATATGCGAACGTTAGGTTTCTCACCGAAATCTTGCCACCAGTCGGATGGTAATCAATAGCGTTAGGACTATCAACGACCTGAAATCGCTTTCTGCCTCCTTTAGAACACAACCATTTGTTCCCTTTAGAGAAATTTTTAAAAAATTGTAGGCAACCTATACTGTTGATCATTATAAAATGATAATACATTAGCAAAAACCAGATATGATACCAAGATTCTAGTTCAAATCGAAGAATCTAGATTAATTATATTCTGTTCCTAGATAGTAATTCCGATGGAGCTAGGCAATGTCTCCTTGGGGAAACAATGTGGCAGTGTTAAATGCAGCATGCACATGCGCCTATGTTTCCAAAGTTGGTTGGAGCTGCGGGAAGTGAAGTCAAAAACATGAACTTTTAAAATGCTCAGGACATGGCAACTTCTCCCCAGTGTATTGGATCTCTTCAAGATCGTTTCAAAGAAAAGAGACCTTAAAAATCTTCTACGAGCCTTACCGATATTCGTGCTATTGACGCTAACCTAAAAATAATCTAAAATTTCAATTCTAGGACATCAAGGACAAAATAAAAATTTAGCGAATCGTTGTACAACGGCAAACATTTGGTGATATTTATCCAAGCTGGAAAAAACCCAATTTAATCCAGAAAACGAAACACCCTTCGAAAGAAAATGCCAGCGCTACCACTTTTGGTTACGTTTGGAAAGAGATGGTTGCTAGACACCACACATATCCACAATGATACCGAGATATTTTCAAGACCCAGACCCAAGGCCAAAAACATTTTTTGTACCAAAAGTGATCAATGGACTCCGGAAAACAATGAATGCCGTTATTACTTCCGAACTGCAGGAGTATACAAAGGTTAAGTAAACATTACCTAACAAGCTTCCACTGTCTACCAAATGACGCAAGAACTCGAGAAACAGTTCCAAAGCTGACAAAAACTAGTAATTTTTAGCAAATACAGTAATTAGTAATACAGTAAGTCTAGTAAATAAAATGAATACAGCACAGTATATACAGTAAAGACAAGTGAAAGCGGTAAAAAAATGCAGTAGCAAAGTAAATGATCCTTTTAGTAATGAATACAAAAACTACGAGGAACACTTTGATAGAAAACACGTATCATGAAGACGATTTCCATGACTTCTAGAAAAATTGCCATGAGCAGTTTCAAGGAAGGGTGGAAAAAATCCAGTCGTAATTTTATTCCGTTTTGTGCAACGAACTCAAAACGTCACCCCGCGTGAGCATAATCAAATGGCACACTAAGCATGATGCGAAAACTCGCAACTCTTTAAAAGATGTTATGAGATCGATGGACACATGGCTACAGCTAACCGTTGCTAAACTGCCAATATCACGGAAAGAGAAAAGAATGCAAAGACATTCACAGTAAATCCGAAAAAAATCAATTGAAATGGGTCTATCTAGTCGTTGCACGAATGCTGACCTTGTTCATGGAGTTAACCTTTTATTAGCACCTCTTATTAAGCGTGACAGTAGACATTAACGCTCAATGAAGTCACAACTTCACAATGCTAGAGCTACGTGTGGCTGAATCAACAATTTCACATGCTGAAAGACCTGTTTACAAAGTTAAATATGAGGAACAGATTGCCTTGGAAGCTTTCAAAAGCACCAAGGATGTAGCTTTATGACACCTTCTTGATTCTATAAATCTTCTTGCCTGAGCGTATCACCTGTATCACCCGTAGTCCCGTTGATCGTCGAGTGACTCGAGCGGGCGCCAGCAAATCCTCCATTTTTCCCTGTCGCGTGCAAGACTAGACCAGTGGGTTCTGCTCGCTTTAGGGACTCGTCGAGCACCATATCTTTCTTCTAGGCTTTTCGTGAAGAACTCTGACCATCGAGTCGGTGGTCTTCCTGCAGTACGTTTGACATCCCGAGAAATCCAGTCACTAATAGCTCTTGTCCATCGGTTATCATTCATACGCACTACATGTCCGGCACACCTTATCTTCGACTATTTGGCGTATAGAACGGCATCTTTGATCTTCGATCGTTGACGCAGCTCGGGGTTTGGGATCCCATCCCTTACTTGTATGAAACGGGATACTCCTAGCATCGTCCTTTCGACTACGCGTTCGTTAACTCTGAGTGATCTTTCATCCTGCTTACGTAGCGACCAGGTTTCTGACGCATGCGTTAGGGTAGGAAGAACCGTTGAGTCGAAAAGATGGGCACGAAGTCGGGCGTTCTTTGTTCTCTTCATTACATCCTCGATGCTCTTGAAAGCTCCCCAAGCCGCTCGTTTCCTTCTGCTCAGCTCTGGAGCTAAGTCGTTCATCATACTGATTTCCCGACCTAGATAGACATAACTGGAACATTCGGAGATATTTGCTCCGTTGAGCGTGAATGAGGCAAACGAAATCAATCCGTTCCTCATGAACATCGCTTTTGTGAGATTTAGTCGAAGACCAATCTTTCCACGCGCTCTATCAAAGCCCGCAAGCATACGTTCCGCTTGGCTAAGGTCTGGTGTTATAAGAACGATATCATCAGCAATGCGAAGGTGATGTATCTGCACCACTCGGCGCTATGCAATGCGTAGTCGACAAAGTGATGCTGGAAGTATTCCGTACTGGGGCAATGAGAGAATCCAAAGTATCGACTGTGCCAACAATCAGAGATCAAATGCGTCGCCAGAACGTTAAAAATCAGGTTGCCGGGACACGTGATGCATCAAAACGACAACCACTGAACAACGACTGTTTGCGCCTTCATGAAAGGCATGTAAACTGCAAAAAAGGAAGACCGTCCACCTTGCAGTCAGAATTCCCCATGAAGATCCTGAAAGAAAACTGTGGTATTCAGTGACGAAGAGAACCCATGACAACTATTCTTTAGTGCGACAAGAACAAATGGAAACTTCGATGGGGTTCGCTCTACCCACTCAGCGATCAACAAGAGAACAAGTGATACCTGTGATTAATATCTAATTATATTCAAAATATATACAACACAAATCAACAGAGTTAATGAATTTCTATTAACTGTTGACGAAGCTACTTAATCTGAGAAAATAACTGAGTTTGTAGAGTCACTGTCATATTTAACTCTAATTCAAAACTCACATCAACCTCCTCGTTCATTAGATCGAACATATTCTCCATATCAATAAACGACCTTTGAATTGTCCTAAACTCAAACAATGAGCTATTCACATAGATATTAGCCTCAGCTTCCGATACATTTGTAAGCGCAAAGAAAATGTCCCCTGATTTTCTGGAACCTACGAAACACATTTATGATACTTTTTTGCATCAAAACTAATACTTCGAACAATAACGCAATGAATTTATTTTTCGAGATTCCACCGAATAGGACAAGATCGTGTTCCTCAGGGTATTTCAGCTTCTTCTCAGTTTCATCCTCATTAAATTCATATCTGTATCAATTCACTAAATTCATTTTCTCAGCAGCCGCGCCTGCGTTTGATATTCCAAAAAGTCCAGTTTATTTCTTGATTTCTGTTAAAAGTTAAATCTAAAAAAAAGTTAAAATTGAAACAATGCTGTAGAAAGATGCAAATACAACTAAGCCAGAACAGTAAAGTCTATTATTTAGACATGAAACGCCTACAACACCTCAAGTTTTCCGATAATCAGGAAATCACTGCAGTTGTCAAAAAACTAGCTGCAGGGTTACGTGTTAAACGTTCCAATTAAAACAGGAATAAGAAAAAACCATATGCACAAATATGAAAAAATTACGAGTGCAACTCAGCTAACCTGTAGACGGTTCCAAAAAAGTTCAACGGAGCGTATAATTGAAGGATGTATGTGGTAAACAACACATAATCGCCAACCTGAAAATAGCACCATTAAATTATTAAGATGAGGATAAATGGCATTATAAAAGAATTAAGGAACAAATACGCACAGTGAGCTCGTTATCCTTAACGATGAGATAAGCAATCAACACCGAACCGACAGTCATGCTAATACCGATCAAACTGTTTTGCAAAAAATTCAGTAACGCCAGTGATGCGTTCGAACGCCATTCAGCAAGTTGAAAACTACAATAAATAATTATATAGAAAAAAGCTTAAAGACGTTTTGATGTGAGGAAGAGGACAGAAAAATAGAAAGCTCTAAAACACTGCATAATTTATGACCCCTGTGTGCTTTGTCTTCGTACTTATTTGCTCATAAACATATTTTCTCCATTAATCAACGCTCTCAACATCCAATAACTAACTGCTGATGTTGTACCGATATGGCCAAACAAGTAATGCTTCGCTTCCGTAAGGATCGACTACACTACCGATAGACGTCAACAACAGGTTTACTACCCATGCAAACATTAAAAGTTAAACCTCCACCATATTCACATTGGAATGAAGAAAATCTTCACAACAAGTAATACCGAAAAATGTGAAGCATAGAGTGGACCATCCAACCAATTCTATTGATTTCTTACTAGGAATTAAACATTCACCTTCAAGTCATGGGCATTCTGAACTTTTAAAAATTTTAAAGAGGAATATTGAAGGAAAGAGAAAAATACAGCTGGCCGTTTGGTTAATCTAGGCATTCTGAACTTTTAAAAATTTTAAAATACAGGAATATTGAAGGAAAGAGAAAAATACAGCTGGCCGTTTGGTTAATCTGAGAAAAGAACTAGGGAATAAACACCTTTTAAGTCTTACGACTCACTAACACTTGGCACCACATCAACGAGAGATCTTCAAGACGCAAAACTCACCTTTCTATCGAGTGTCGAAAGCGATCCACTTCGTATTTCTCGTTTCCATAGTACTTAACCGTTTCATAATTCAACAGCGAATCTGTTGCAATGGCACTACTTACGTTTTCCTTTTCGTTCATATCTCGACGAAACTTCGTACGCCACTCCGTCACATAGATTGTAACAGCTTAAAAAATATTGAAGTAAATTTTCTCCAGGGAGTACAAACGTACTGAATGCACTAAAATTCATCAAGCGGATTTTAAACAAAAACCAACTTCTTATCTTTGCGAAATTACTGCCATTTTCAAAATAAACAACAAAATCCCAAATTGTATCCTTATTTTTTAAAAGAAGTTTCATACAGCAAACATGGACAACTGAACAGATTTTATTTGCCAATCATTTAACAATGTTAAGTACTTCTCATTGTAGAAGCGCTATGATAGTATTTGGCCTAATATACGAACCATGCCGCATAATAGGATTCACTCCTAATTTCTACCACTTTTTAATTTCATAGTTTTTTAACCACCAAATGATTAGAATTTAAAAGTCCATTTTTTAAAAATTCAAAATTCATTTAAAAAATAAAAAGTCGCCGATATTTCTTTGAAATTAGAAAAAAATCATGTGCGATAGTGTATGCCGCCTAACCTATAAAACACAAAAAAAGGAACTTGCTCGAATATGCTGACCAAAA
>MQTX01000055.1:768219-823428 GCA_009735665.1 Angiostrongylus cantonensis
GAGACAGGCGAAACGAAGGACCCGCATGGTGTGGTGGTGAGCGCGTTACTCCCCGGAAAGGACAATAACGTGTTCGTTCCCCACCATAGACACCTGCGGTCCAGAGTTTTGCAAATATCTCAGCTTCATTAAAGAAAATAATTCCATCTTGCAACGTTAAACAGATATCTCAGCTCACGAATGCACTGATGAACGGCTTCTTCTCCACCGCTTTCGGCGGTAGACCAAGATTTCGAAAATTGAAGCGATTAAAGAAGAATGATCGTCCAATTCGTTTATACGTGAGCAATTAGTTTGCAAGTCGTGGAATTTTTGAGACTATTTTATTAATCCACGTATCTCCTCGCTGAGGGATCTCAACCGTTCATTCACGAGACTATCGAGAGCGTCCCCAGGTTGTAGACAGGTGCTGAACCTGGTGCAAAAGCGATCTTGTGTAACCCTGCGATATACGTGGACTCAGAAGATGGATTCAGCGTTTATGCTGGTCCGACTTGACGCATACCTTCTTCGTTTACGAGGATGCGATCATGCATACAAGGTGACGGTGGGCTCTCGTTTATGCAGATTTGTCCAATAATTTATTTCTGCTAAAAACCTAGTGATTGGAGAGGGGTACATAGAAGATAGTTTGGAGTTGTTTTGAATAACTAAGCCCTATGTCCACTATGAGATAGTACTGCTAGATATCCGTAAGCGTAAGTAGCCCCTGCGCTGATATAATGGCAAAATACCGGTGGATATCAATAGACAAACGCAGTAAAACAGACGTGCCCCACTCCTCCGAGCACGAAAATGCACCGATACGGCAGCGTCTCCCATACATATTGCAGGGAGTCTCGACCACTACACCACACGCGCACCGCGTTTCAAAAATAGTCTGCAACAATCCAGGGTATTAATAATTAGATTTACTAACACAGCTTGACGAAGTAATCGCCATACGATCCACATGCGTGGAAAGATTGTAGCATACATGAGCTCTATGAAAGTTGTACTCTTACGGGTGGCTTATTTCTGCGAACAGATTTCTTTTCCTACATTACATTCTTAGCGACAGATCAACTGATTATTTTTCATTTCCAGTCACCATAATCAATCACAGATATCGCATAGAACGAAGGGTATAGGAACTATGAAAATGGACTCAACGTAAGCAGCTAAACCTTTGTAAGTGCTGACAGCAATGTGTTGGTAAGGTGCACCGCACCATTCAACGTTCAGAGGAATGGAGCAAGGATTCGTCCCGAACTCTGTCATGTTCTTAACCCATCAATTCTTTAGTGAGCGAAAAATTGTAAAGGATGAAAATTGGGCGTCATTCCATGCGCCAACAATACAAAATTGGATGCTGTCTCTTATATGTTAAAACCAGTGAAAAATCCGGAAAAGACTACTTCATAGTTCTAAAGGATGCACGACACATACACTATTATTTTATACACGTTATTAAGTTGCATCACACAACCATATTGATGTCAGCTTTTGGAACTCTTACCAAAAGCATCATAGTGATTAGAACGAAGTAGCAGTCAGTTATCAGTTAGGTTACCGCCCATGAGCTCGTGCGCAAAGCAGTTCTTGTAAGTCATCAAGTCTAGAGAATAGCATTTCTCGGGCCACAAATGACATAAGACCTGTGTTAGACAAGCTATCGACTCAGCATAAATATGCTGTCAACGCTAGATAGAATCTATGAACAGTAAATGCATTGTGTTCAATGCATGTCATCTTGTAAGTGCTGATTATTTTATACACGTTATTAAGTTGCATCACACAACCATATTGATGTCAGCTTTTGGAACTCTTACCAAAAGCATCATAGTGATTAGAACGAAGTAGCAGTCAGTTATCAGTTAGGTTACCGCCCATGAGCTCGTGCGCAAAGCAGTTCTTGTAAGTCATCAAGTCTAGAGAATAGCATTTCTCGGGCCACAAATGACATAAGACCTGTGTTAGACAAGCTATCGACTCAGCATAAATATGCTGTCAACGCTAGATAGAATCTATGAACAGTAAATGCATTGTGTTCAATGCATGTCATCCACTTTGTCTCCAACGTTCCTCCCCAACGCATTAAAAGAATACGTTGCACCTCGCGCGTTATGATTAGATTTCAAAAAATTTTAGTTCTTATTAACATTTCCGTTTACTTATATAACACTAAAAAGACGTATGAAAAGTTTTAGAGAAAACAATGCCTTTTATATGTGTTACAAATGCATATATACATTGCATGTCATCCACTATGTCTCCAACGTTCCTCCCCAACGCATTAAAAGAATACGTAGCACCTCGCGCGTTATGATTAGATTTCAAAAAATTTTAGTTCTTATTAACATTTCCGTTTACTTATATAACACTAAAAAGACGTATGAAAAGTATCTCAAAGGATAACGATGACAATCGGCACCTATAATGCATATTCAATTGCATGTAAGCTCTTTCTTTAGCAGCTGAGTTCGAAGGCTAAAAGGATAAGGCAAGATATCATCGGACTGCGCGAGATGAAAAAACGCCGCCTATTTAACGTCGTTTATGATACTAAAGAAGAAATGCTCCATTCGACAGCAGAGGATTCTATAGCGTTGGCGTCCTCGGTAGCACGAGTTTGGCGCAGAACATCGTTTTAGTAAGTAGCAGCCCAAGTTGGACGTTTACGGCTGAGGAAATGTGGATAAATACTAGCTTCAACAGTCATCGTCGACTACGCACCAACATCATACTAGGTTGAAGACGATGCTAAAGCGTCTTCTATATGAGCATGAAGAAGTTCTCATGAGAAGACCATAAACTCTTTTAATGTCAACAATGAAGATCTGAACGCTAAAATTAGACCCATGAGAACGTCTGAAGAATGCCACATTGAAACCGAAGAGTTAGAATGGAATGAGCATGGTAAGCGACTGTTTTATTCTATTATGACGACCAAGAACATCCAGAGTAACCCAAAATTCCAAAGCTGAAATCTCAACTTGGACGTGGGAGACTCCCAGTTTGACTCCATACAAGAGTATATGCGTTTGTAACACGTTATATAAAAGACGGCCTTCTCTAAGCCTTTTCATATGATCTCTGTGTACAAAAATTCTTCGTGAGCTGCATCGAAATTTCGCAACCGAAATATCAGTATTGTATGACGAGATCAACATTGATCACGCGATAGCAACTCGCCAAAACTATTTACAGCCACCCTCGAGAACATCATGTGACTACTAAAACGGAACAACATGGGACTTGTCGGCAACAACACAGATTTCACTTTGGTAATGATTTCGTCATTACAACATTAAGCATTAGCCAGGCAGAACAACTGTTAGCCGACTTCGACAGCGTTTGTTCAAAGAATGTTGTTCCAATAAAACCCACGAAAACAATATTAATCATAAACAAAGTTGCTTCTGATGTCCCATTCGCGATCAACACTCCAGCTAAGTACATTTGGGTGAAGAAGTCAATCTAATGAACGACTCAACTCCAAAATCGACCAGGAGACGAGTGGCTTAGCTGAGGAATTTACAACAGCACCGAGAAATTAGTGAAGACGACTAACAACACGCTAATCCGTGTCCACCTTTTCGACCCAATAATACTTCCTGCCTTACGTTCGCGTCAGAAACTTAGTAGCTAAGTAAGCAGGATAAAACACCATTACCCCTTATCAAGTGTTCAGCTGACAGCCTGTGTCAACGATGAAAGATAAACGACGCCGGTATTCAGCGAAGTGTTGAAGGTTAGTTCGCTCGGAAACATGGTGAACGATAACCGATGCATGACAACCATCTGCGACCGGATTTTTCTAATACACAAAAAGGCCAACACCGATCTGATGATCACGGCTCTTTACGGAGGCCCTAAAAGAAAGATAAGATATTCAGCGAGTCCTTAGAGCAAGCGGAACCCATTGGGCTACACTTACACTCAATGGGGAGGTGGAAAATGTACTGTTGCCCGCAAGAGTCGACGTCCAACAGAGCTACAGGGTGACATATATGACATTATTATTTTTTATTAAAAAATGCAAAAAAGATCAAGTGTAAACGTGATGTTCAAAGGAATACACATATCTTTGGAGCAATATGATCGTCTTCTCTCTACCTGAGTAAGTTTTCAAATTCTGAAACACTCTAATTAACGAAAAATTATCAGGAGCTGTCTAAAAAGCAGGCTGATTACCACAATATTAAATTTTTCGAAATTAATGACAGAACTACAAAAGCTAAACAATAGACGTATCACTATAGTAGGCCAGAAACCACAACTTGCTGGTCACCATAAAAATCATCATTACTCTAATTTACGAGCATAAAGCGACACAAAGTATTCCATAACGAAATGTCTGTTACTCATTAGATAAATAAAATACATATAAACGAAACAATTAACGCCATTGATTATCTCAGCCAATTCTGGTGGCGTAAAAAAAGTGCTTGAGTTTCCCACTCATCATTTAAACATACAGCATTTTTACACAGCTCACAAAGTTGGGAACGGGTAGTGTAGTCATTGTTATGCTGTTCTATACGACCAAGTCTTGATTCGACCCCAAATATGGCCAACCGCACCCGCTATCCCTTCGGGTCGAAAAAAAAAGTTCTAGACTTGTTCTGATGTCCGCTCACGTCCTTCAATTTACAAAAGATGGCTCCTTAATGTGATGAAGACCTGAAAGCGCCCCAAACATGCGGCAGGGAAATCTATACGTAAAACTCGTGGAAGATGAATGAGAGGAAACGAATCAAATGGAAGAAGTGTTGGGAAGCACACAATGTGTACCGTCCAGCAACGCCAAAAAAAGCAAGCTTAAAAAATCATCGTATCTTTCACTATCATCAATAATAGTGCATATGAATTCTAAAGTGATAATAATTTGTACTCTGCAAGGGCGCGTGTGGCGCAGTGGTTGGAGGCGCCACTGCGGCGCGCACGTGAAAATGCGCCCATGGCTCACCAAGCCTTCCATCCCTCCGGGGTCGGCAAATTGGTACCAGACTTGTCTGGGAGGATAGCAGCACTGGCTCGATACATCGGCCGGCCACCGCGAGTCATTGTAAAGGCCAGATATGCATTCAATCACCTCCAACGATGCTCAATGAAGTCGAATGCATGGCGCATCCCTCAGGGATTGATCAACGCCGAGAGCTTTATCCTTTATCCTTTAATAATTTGTACGCCAATTACCTACCGACTCTTTGATAGCTGACGCCTTTGGGTAGATATGCAACCATCAGATTGAGAATGGTAAACATCGTGTAGATCCCGAAACTAACCAGCTGGCTACACTCAGGTTGGATCGGCCATCCAGCTCGACACTTGTCGAAGTTGTCCATTGGTGACCTCACTTCCACAGACCTACGTAATATTAAAAAAAAGGATATCTCAACGCGTATATGAGGCATACACTTGTAAGAAATTATTTACGATTTCAAAAAGAAGTTGACTATCCATTGAAATACCTAATATCCTTCCACAGAAAGACACAACAAAGACGATATTCATAGCAAACTTCTGCTTTGCTTTGACTCACCTCCTCTACGTTTCATTCAATAAAAACATTTAAAGTTCAATACATATACATATGTATACATATTAAAAAGTCAAAGAACATTATCCGAAAGTTCATAAAACAAAGATTTCCAATGAGATTTCTAGCTAAACAACAGTCATACTCCTACTCTTCCATGAAAAACTACAAAAGTAGGAATTATACTATCGAATTTTCCTTTGTTTCCTTCAAATTAAAGCTTGAAAAAGAATTGGAAAAAGAAAGGTAAAGTCTCAAGACAATAAACGACAAGATAACTTCTTTATCGGACAGTCTAGTCCGGATAACGCACCATTATTCTACAAGATGTTGTACTTCTATTTAAACTTGGGTTACCAAAAGTAGGCGAATCCTTTTTTCTTTTTCCTCCATTTTTTGAATAGAATAGCAATTATATTGCCCAACCACAAGAAACAACTCTAAAAATAAATGGAAAACACTATGACTTCTCAAAATTGCGACATCAGAGACGCCTTCTTGAGGAACCCGATGACTCATCGAAATCGGCATTGCGTCAGCCATGACTGACGCTCGATGAAGTGCTTGTAGGATTCTGCAAACCATGAATCCTAATAAATTAGTTCCGAGAACACGTGACCTGACACAGACCCACAAGGTCAGAGTAAAGGCACTGGAAAACTGTCCAGTTATGAAAGAGATGGTGATGAAAAGATCGGGGCATTCATCAACAGTAACAAACTATATGCCATTCTAAAAACACCAAGTTACCACAACAATTTCCAACATTCTAACTTCCAACAAGAAACTCAGATCATCGCAACCCGAGGCAGCTGTCGCCTTGTGGATGAGAGGGGATTTGAAACCACGCGACCAGCTTGATGCCAAGACGGTGATGGATCCCGGTATTGGTTTACTCTTAGCTAAGTTTCCTGATTCCTTTGAACGACTCCTTTTATTGTTTTGACTTTCATTTGAAGTGTGTTATTATGAACGAAGGAAAACCAAGAAAGCAATAATCAGTTGAATGTACTGTCTGTAAGCCTCAAAATATCACGGAAACAAAATTCATGAAAACTAGACTCGTTAACAGATCGTTCATAGTGAAAGCGATCACTTAGCCGACCATTACTCACCTTAGACTAGTGTTAATCATCACCAAAAGAAACAGGATTGTCAAACCTATTGATGGACTAAAGAACTGCACGTAGTAAAACTTACAACATTAGAATTCACTTGCCTTTTTCAAGTTGGCGTTAATTTGAACGACAAAAAAATGCTGAAGTATCAACTAGAAACTTAATAAGTGAAGCCTCGGTGATGAAAGATACGTAAGAAACTCAAAACGACTTTCTATAAACCTTGGCATAAATAGTCGATATACTTACTTACATGTTCGTATGAACTGATCTTTTTAAGCCGATGCACCGCTTTATGGAAGGCGAAATCGCCAAAATGTCAGCTATCGACCAACGACAACAGCAACAAGAACAAGAACAACAACAATAACAACGGTAACAACTACAGCAACAATATCGACGAGAACTACAACAACAACAACAACGACAACTACACCAACCTCGCATCAGCTCAACAAGATCAGTTCATAGGGACATTTAGGAAATTTTTACACAAACATACCACAACGTGATTTAAAAACAGTGCAACGTATGACAAAATATCCCTGTATCGAAAGATTTCACAGTGAACAGATATGAACGAACATTTCTGAATATTCAATCGAAGTAGGAAACCACTTTAGTTATTTAAGTAGGTCGGAACACAAATTAGCATACGAATAACACTAGTGAGGCAAAATATTGGCAGTGAACCTCAAAGAGCATATGCAACACTTCCAACCTTTTTTTCTTCAAGGAAAACGCGATCTTTCCAAAAATGAGAATTTGGGAACAACAGAAGTAAATCGACTGTCTTCATGTAAGCAACAGAGTCCTTGTCATAACAAGAATTATTTCCTAGAACAAATGCCTATACAAGATACAGGATTGCCAGCGAGACAAATGTCCATGATGGTAACGATTGTCAAACAATAACAAATTGAGAAGCAAACGTATGATGCTAACACTCTAGGTATTTAACTACAACTGAAACACCATTGAAGTTACGTCATCTCACCTTTGTACAGGACATAGAAGTCGATTCAACAAAAACAATCTGGGTTACTTTGGCAGGTATTTCTTCGGAGTTGGGACTATGCAGTTGCAGCCTTTAGTGAAAATAGCACGGACCTAGACGATATTAGAGACAAAATTTTCAAAATTATGTCAGTACACAATATTGGGAACGGTTCACTAGATTTTCCAAACAGCAAGATCTTATCTTCATCGTAAAAAATGAAAAAATTCTGGTTTAGAAAACTAATAGCACCACTCAAGGAGGACATTTTGGACCACGATAAGCATTGGGATGTGCTTTCTAACAACAATACCAAGATTTTTTCATCAAAAATCGTTTAACCATCGAGTTGCACGTGCAACTTTTTCGCTTTTCCTCGAAGTAGCAACTTTCTTCACAGATGTCCAAATTTTACGCATCCTAGGAATGAAATCCTCGACAACAGACGCGTTTGGAAGGTTAAGTGCAGCGTTTCCCAGTAATGACAAAATTGAAGTGGCGGGACCAAGAAACGAACCAGATCGATCTTCGGATAAACTCATCGCTGAAATTATTCACGTTTTGAAAATGATGTTAAAAATGGTATTCGACATCTGATTTCCCACCGCGCTCTCTACGAGTTGATGTCAATTCACACCGACCCAAGTGAAACCCTAGCAAACGACCCTGAAGCGTAGTACTTCTCTTATCATAACTCGGTTTTTCAACATAGCTTGCTAGTATTTTCGGTAGTTCCTGTTTTCCACGTATCTTCTAAGTTCTTGTGTAGATTCTGTCACACTTTTGAAACATTCTGACCTGCTGTAACGGAGAGAAAGAAGAAAAAAAATCCGTACGCTGTGCAACTACATTAATATCATCATTTGATTACCAACTTCACAACACATATGAATATATTAACTATATCGCTATTTTTTTACATCCGTATATTCCATAAGAGCGTCATGATCCACATTTTTTTCGATGGCCTGTCTTCACTGATAATGCAGGCCTCAGCATAATTTCCATTCCTCCTATCTCGCAATCGTTGCCCATGGTGGTGATATGCTTCGAAAATGGTGACATCCGCTAGGTTGCATCTGCGAATGCAAATGGTTAAGTGTTAGCAACGAACACGTCCGTACATTGCACGGATGGTATTCCAAGAGAGCGCTTGCATTCTCTGGGTATCCACTTCACTGTGCCTTTTGTCCATCAGTCATCTGCTCTTTTAATTATGTGATCGGCCCATCTATGTTTCGCTACTGATATATATTATTTTAGACATCGAAAACGCCATAGGTTCCGAGGACCTCAGCTACGTCTTCCGGTTAGACGTTGTGAGTGCTGGTTAAGTTTCAGAAAAAATAGTTCACGCGCTCTGTGGATGATGCGCAAATTTCTCGATGTTGAAGCACCAGCTCACGTTTCTACTGCATAAAAAAAACAACATTTCTGGTCAACATTTCTTCTTATACGCCATGGCTTCGAAAATAATTCTGCATGATAGACAAATTCACACGACAGCGAGACTCATTTACTTTTTTTTTCATTTCATCGCGAGAGCATAACAGATGGCTCTGTCTAACTTCCGTCGATTTAAACAAAGCGTTCGAAAGAAAGCTGTTCTCTTGAGACATAAGCAATAATGGAAGATGTCGATAGTTCCTAGTTTCTATATAAAGATCCTTTGTTCCCTAAATAAAAATTTCACAACCAAGATATCATCATTCAATAACGATATAAACGACGTAAAGAGGGGCATTCGACAAGGGAGTAAGATCTCGTGGAAGTTATTCAAAGCCCTCGAGAAATCCACGCGAGATTTGGATTGCGAAAACGAAGGAGTAGAAGTCGACGGTTGGTATTTATATAATCTTCGTTTTACTGATGATATCATTATTACAACATGAAGCACTCGCCAAACAGAAAGGACTTTGGCCGACTTCGACGATTGTTGAAAGATTACTTTTCGACTAAACCTCACAAAATCGAACGATACGTGTTGTTGCAGTGGTAGACGAAATCTGCTTGTTCAATCGCTTCGGTGCGTGAAAAACCAGCAGCGACGAAGAAATTACTTTATATGTACTCTACAACCACGGATCTCCCTCATATGAGGGATCTCAAGCCGGTTAGTCGCTTGTTCAATCGCTTCGGTGCGTGAAAAACCAGCAGCGACGAAGAAATTACATTATATGTACTCTACAAAACCAGAATTTCATCTTGGTAGAACAACTAAGGCTGAGTCTCTTTGCGAGTAGTGGTAGATTCTGACAAGTCTCATTTCAATAGATATAGTTCACTATGCGTTTAGATATATTAGATCAGATTGAAAAGTTGATCAGAAGCTGAGAAGAAAACAACTGAAAGACCAAAGGAGCCGAAAAGGAGTAAAAATCGGAGATCTACTGCGTGAACACCTGGAAAATTTCAGTAAATAAGGTATAAATTCAAGCTTACCTATGTCTAAATCCAAAAGGTATAGCACCTACAGCTTCATTCTCAGTTGGCCATTTTTTTTAAAAAAACTGCCGTAGATCAGAGACGTTCTTTTTGTACGTTTGTTTTTATAAATTTAAGAAATATAAAAGTTCCTCAGGTCCGAAATCCAATACAACGATCTGTGTTGGACAACATATTAATTGAGCCCAAAAACCATAACAAAAACCTTGGTTCGGTAAAACAAACAACCTTGAATAAAATGAGTTGATATCAACTGCTACCGACCGAATTGACCCCTCCCATTTATTAGCGGATATCCATTCATGTTAGTCTCTACGTGTTAAACAGAACAAAGACGATGTTCTGATAAATGGTATGTGAGTCAAAAAATAGCGGTATATTAAACGATAACAACATTGCAGCTACATTACCAGCGCCCTCTATTCTTAGATTTCTTAGAGCCATGCAATTTACACGGCATGTAATAAATTCATTTGCTCTAAGTTACGATGAAACGACATCTGAAAGTAGGAAAAATATTTGCGAGAAAGGCACATTTTAGTGTATAGCAAAACTGTACATGAGTCCACCTCATTACACTTAAGCAAATGAAGAAATGCTAGTTCAAAAAAAAACTTACCAAGAATTGGTGCACAGGCTTCACTCAAACTCAGCAACGATTCAGGAACTTCTAAGGGAGAAACAGTAGTAGGGATAGATGAGTTAATCACAGGAAAGTCGAATGGATTTGACTATAATATCGAACATAGACAAGTTTCTAATCTTAAACAACATCCGATAATAAAAGAAACGGACGGTAAAAACAAAATAAAGCTTATCAATCAATCTGTAAGAAGAATAAAATAGAGAAAAAAATATGACACCTTTGAAAATGTCTTCAAAAGATTCACACCCACTGGGACTTCACCAGTGTCCATATTTAGTTGGATCTCCGTACAAACATCTTTTCGATTTGATCTATCGGCTGTGTACGCCTAAACAAGAATAAAGAAATAGAGAAAAATTACAAAAAATAGGAACGAGTAGCATAAAAGGGAAACTTTTCTTCGCGCTTTCATTACCTTAATGAAGGAAACTATCGTTTCCAAAAAACCAGGAGAACTCCATCTAGGCTTATGAGAACCGCCCAAAAACTTGATAAACGCTGTGAAGAGATCAGCATTTTTACTGCACAAATCAGGATATGTACATAGTACTAACGCGATGATGGACAATGAAAAGCTGCGAACCCTGGAAACGATTGTACGTGACAACAAGAAAGGTGGGAGCAAATCTTAACTAGGAGGCTCGTCCACAGAATCATAAAGTAACCTGGCTTCATTATGAGTAAGTGCATGAAGGAGGTGAGCAACAAAGAGCGTGAAGTGTGCAGTCATGGAGTGTGGTGAAGCATTGCAGATCACACGAATGAGACCTCGAAGCTGTCCAGACAGTGCTGGATCACTCCCCTGAACACATGAAAGAAAGTTTGTAAGCAATAGTATGGAAGAAAATCTCTCTCGAATTCAGTCATATCTTTCGCCTATATAAGCCAGTAACCTATGAATTCCACAGAGATATTTCATATCGAACTACAGTATCCACAGATTCCGTATTATGTGCACCAAGAAATGTAAGGATTTTAACTTACTGTTTTTCTTAAAAAAGCAAACACAAGGTCGGTATTATAGGACTTATTAACATACAATAGCTGACGTCCCAGCGGTTTCCCTTTCTTTAGAGCCAAGGAAGGCCAAATTGACATTCAATCTACTCAGCCAAACACTTTCATACCCTCAACAAATAAGACTTAAGTCAAAAATTTCAATTCGCATAATAAACGGCTTCTTTTAAACACCCCCGTCTTATTTAGTGTAATTATTCCAATTGATCGGTGGAGATCGGCTACACAGAGTAATACATGGGTGAACAATGTACCTGGTTCAGGTCATAGAGTCAGCGAGAGCCTCTACTCGCCCTAATTACAAAGAATAAAACGATTGGCGTTTAAAAGATGTTTATTATGCAAGTGCAAAATTACGTGTTAAGTCTTATCCGCTAGAGTTATGAAAGTGTTTGGTTGAGTAGACAGCATGTCGATTTGACCTTCCCAGGCTCTGAAGAAGGCGAAACCGCCGAAACTTCAGCTATTGCATGCTAACAGAATTTATAATACCAACCCCGTGTTTGCTCACTGAAGAAAAGCAGTGAATTATCAATCAACACTGAGGTTAATATAAAGCCGGTCTTGGGATTTTAACTTACACAGTGAGGTATAAGACGCGCTACGGAAGGAACTAATATTCGAAGATGGCTTTCGACCAAATCCGGATGCGACATCAAAAGCTGCTTCGTACCAACTAGCGCACCGTTTCGAACACTCTGCAGTAATGCTAAGATTACATATATACACAGTTACAATTACAATTAAGTACATTTACATATACAATTACAAATACAGGAAAAAGTGGTGTTGTGCACAAATTGTTCTTGATAGCTGACCATGTACAGAAATACCTACTAGGATATGTATTCTTTCTTTGATGAGCTTACACGAAGTTGATAATAATATTCATTATCGGCTAACGTTTCGACGTCTTCGTCTTCATCAGAGCCGATGATCCGAGTCGATGGTCCACGCTTGTTATTCGTCTCGATGTGGCGGCTTCGCCTTCGTGTCCAGTCAGGTCTTCCTCAGTGCTTAAGTGCTTAAGCACACCGAGGTTCAAGGAAAGTCGATTACGAAGTATTAATACGCTTTGTGCTACCTACTAGGATACTTGAACGTTCCATCATTGATGGTTGCGCGGCCCCAGCATAATTTCCATTTTTCGGAATCCTGCTAATTTAGTCATTGTGGCTCCCTGGAGTCTTGAGTATAGTCTGGTCAAAGTCTGTTCTAAACCGTCACCACCGCAGGCAGTCGCAGTCCTTATGGATCAGAGGAAGATTTGCCACCATGCGGCTTTGATACCAGGACGGTGGTGGATTCTGGTATCAGTTTACTCTTAGCTAGGCTTCCTGATGGAAAAGCCGGACACCTTCTCAGTATGGGAGACTCTACTGTAGGATAACTCCCCCATCGTACATCGCAGCCCGACACCCAGGAAGACCTCCCAGACACGATGAAGCGATAAACCGTTGATAGCACAGAAATACTAATAAGCTACAAAAGCAAACACAGCAAAATGAGCCACAAAAAAACCACCTAAAAACAACTTCGTGTTTAAAGAACACAATTTCGCTCACCTTACTGAAATGTCCAAGCTGCTTACACAACTCATCCAAAGACAAGCCACGATAAGATAGTGGTTTCTCAGATGTGCCATTCTTTTCTTGAAGTTGAGAAAGCAGTACAACTTTTTTCGCTAAAAGAAAAACATAACAAACCACGATCTGATCGCTAAGACTATCTGTAATGGAAAGGCCTAGACAAATTACACTTACTTTTAATAGTTGTGTCGGTAGTCGAGGTCTTCTTAAGCTTCTTTCCCACTTTTAACTTTATTTTGTTGAAGGCAGCGTTCTTCTTCGCTTTCTTCTTTATAACCATCTCTGAAAGAACATCATTTGCAAACTAACGAAGGTTACCAGCGTCGCTGAACAACTTACTTCGTCGGAAATCTGGATGAAAACTGCACAGAACCGTTGAGCTTTGAACAGCAGCTTTTACACGTTGTTGATTAGAGCACACTATTTTATTTCAGCTCTTGACTTCAACACGAGCGATGTTACAGTGTAAATTCCCCAGTTAGCTTCTTTGTTTACTGCCTATTACAATTTTTCACGAGAGGATACTATATGTGATTCAGCCACAGTGGTGCTGAGATATTGGCAAAACTCCGGAGCGCAGGTGTTTGCGTTAGGGAATGAACGTGCTATCACCCTTTCAGTAGGCTAGAGCGTTCACTACCCCACCATCCGGGTGCATTTCTTCGTTTCGTTCCTCTTAACTGGTTTCAATGGTGATTTGTGCTCCCCAGGTCAATCTCGTTGACGGGTATTTACTAGTGGCACTGGTAGATAGAAAACTAGCGGAAAGAAAGGCTAAACGTAGGACCCGCATGGTGTGATGGTGAACGAGTTACACCCGGAAAGGGTAATAGCTTGTTCGATCCCTTCCGCTGACACCCGCGGTCCGGAGTTTTGCAAATATCTCAGCATCGTAGTGGTTCCAAGTTCCTCTTTCGATGGTACTGATCCCTAGTTCAACTTCGTAAAGAACTCTTTTTAGAACGGAATATTAGAAAAAACTTCACTTAACAAAGTCAATCGCGGTCGAGGCCCTACCTGCTACAGGTCTCTGGCGAGAAGAACAATCGCAAAGGCAATTAAGTAAAAAGGAATGAAAGGAAGATACTTGTTCTGAAATTAAGGTAAATTAGATATTCAGCGTCAGATTAACTTGTACCTTCAATATGAACACGAGTATTTCTATACCTATTACCATTGTTATGCTTGGCTGGACACACGGATTGCATATTGGATGTTGACTCGGTAAGTGCCCTAGAGCCATATCACTACAATGTGTGGGAGACGGTCTGACACTGAAGACAATGGGCGAAACTTGTATTCCAATACAACCACAGAATTTACCCTTAGTCATCCACTCCTCCAACACCGTGAAAACAAAGGACAAAGAAAGAACGGCAGCCTCCCAGAACTACAGTCGCCGGTCGGTCGCCTGAGTCTGGATTTGCTATGGTGACAACCAGTATATACAGATACATTCTGAATTGGGAGTATTCCACTTAGCATTTGATTAAATCTGACCGGTTTGGAAAAACGTAGTGCGTACGACATTCTGTTGAAGAAGATGGAGTTCGCTAGTCTTTGTCAACTGCTAACAAAGGTTTTTGACAATAAAAGTTTTTTCTCAATACCTGTAGCGGTTTAGTGGTTGGCAAAATAACAGAATTGCAGAAGAGGTTATGCTCCGTCAATGGATGGATATTAATGGGATGTATATTACCATTTCCGCGGTTCTCCCTTATAGAGAGATTTTCCGGCGGTTTGTAGCGAGGCAGCATGATACGTCCCCAGGTGGTGGATGGCAGGTTAATCGCACACCAAAAGCAACCTTTGCTTCCCTGTGACGCAGGTAGATCTAGGAGATAAACTCCCTTTTTCTGACGAGCTGATTTGTCACACACCTTCTGTGTTTACTAGGACACGTCCATGCAGGCTTGCGTGGGTGTGTTACCGTTTATGCGGATTGTATTCCACGAGGCAATTCGTCGAAAAGAATACAGTCATGCGACAGGAAAGTAAATGGGAGGCGGTTAGGAGTCGCCTCCAACAATTAGGCTCCATGTCCATTTTGTGAGACTTAAACTAACTTTGAGGTGGCAAGATACCCGTGAGTGTGCTCACCTACGTCATCCAAAGCTCAGCAAGGTTTCAAAGGTGAAATATAGTAAAATAAACGGGCCCTATTTATCTGATCCCGAAGAAGCCCTCTATACAGTAACACTGGACAGGAACAGGACTGAGAGACAGAGCTGTTGAAATTTAAACGCTATTGTAGGCAGCCTAAATCGCCAAAGACTAAGATGACGATCTGTACCTACAAACACGTACACTAGCATCTGAGTCCTCGATAGAGGATTTCATCATGCAGACATGAGGGGTAAGGTACGATATCATCGGCCTGGTTGAGGCAAGTCGATGCCACTCATTCAACATCGTCTATGACATCGGAGAAGAACTGCTCCTTGGAACATGCGACAATACAGGAGTCGGTGGCGTTGGCGTTCTCGTCAACACGAGCTTGGGTGTCATGATACATTAATTCATTCGAACACCTGACAACCCGCATCGGAGGTTTATTGTTGAAGAGATCTGGACCACTATCGGTTTTGAAAATCTTCGTCGTCTACGCACCGATATCAAGCTGTGACAAGATGAAGCCGAAGCCTTTACATGGACTTGGAGAAATTCTACAGAAAAGACCGTACGTTCTTTAACGTCATCATTGGTGATTTTAATGCTAAGATTGAACCCAGAAGAAGGTTTGAAGAACGTCATATTGGTTACCCATGAATTAGAATGGAACGAGCATGGTGCGCGACTGTCTGAGTTTGTTATGACGACCAAGACCATTCATGGCAGCTCGCAATTTCAGAGGCCCCACCCTCACCAATTGCCTTGGGAGCCTCCCACTCCACAGCACCATAGCGAAATAGACCACATTATAGTAGACTGAAGGTTTTGGCTAACCAATGTCGCTGCTGCCCTAAAACACAATAAGGTGATTAGAATATGGCCTCTTTCGCGCAATATTTCAATTCTTCCCGAAAGCAGAAAAATTGGTCAAGTTCAAAAGACGAAATTTTAGAGCCACCACAATTTAGGATTTATTGAGTTCATTTGCCGGCTGTTGGGAAGATGCCGTCCTGGATAACATCGAAGAGAAATTCGATCGACTTGTTCAAAATCATCACCTTAACGCTATGAAAGTTGAGAGCTCCAAAGTTAGCAAGAGACGTTTGTCTCCAGAAACATCCGAGCTGGTACACTAACGTGGAAACAATGCAGACAGACGATAAAAGATCTTAATGAGAGAATTGCGGCAGTTATGGTCGAAACTGCAGCGGCTGCGAAAAGAGTTTGCAAAGCCCAACGAAGCTTCGCCAGTTACAAGACCAAGATGACTGCAATTCATTGCCCCGACGGAACAGTCACAGCTTCTAGAAGGACAATGGAGGAAATCATTGACGATTATTACTCAGATCTCTTCAATAGCCACGTTTTGTCGCTCTCATATGAAATAAAGGGAAGTGGATACGTTGCACTACCCGTTCTCATTTCTGAAGTCCGACATGTTGTTTCGTCGGTGGAAAATCGAACAGCAACAAGTCCGGACAGAATAACATCTGAACACCTGAAGAACCTTCAATCATTCTACATAAACGGACTGGGTCGACTTTTCACACGTTATCTATCTGAATGCAAAGTTCCCATTAAGTGTATGACTAACAAGACTGTGTCATTTTTCGAGGATGGTGACCACCACAATATCGGCAACTATCGTCGAATCTCTTTTTGTCTATCGCCCACAAACTTTTCACTCGAGTCATCCTAAACAGGATTGACAGAACACTGGACGAAAGACAGCCATGTGTACGATGGACCACATTCACACGATAACAAGGCTCATTGAAGTATCGCGAGAGTACAAAAGACCGCTCTGTCTCACTTTCATCGACTTAGAGAAGGTCTTTGATTCAATTGAGATAGATAGATGAGATAGTCATGGAAACCCTTGGTAATCAAGGAGTCCCTTATCTCCGAATGCTCCAATTGTCTATTTATGTCGGGAAATTAATGTAATAAACGACTTAGCTCCAGAGCTGAGCTGAAGGAAACGAGTGGCTTCGGAAGTTTTCAAGAGCATCGGAGGATGTAGTGAAGATAACAAAGAACACCGAACTTCGTCCCCACCTATTCGACTCAACGGTTCTTCCTGCTCTAACGTATGCGTTATGGTTGCTGTGTAAACAGGATGAAAGATCACTCAGCGTTATTGCAACCACAGTCGAAAAAACGATGCTAGGAGTATTCCGTTTCACACAAGGTATAGGATCCGAAGCTCCGACCTGCGTCAATGATCAAAAATCAAAGATGTCGTTCTGTACGCCAAACAGTCGAAGATAAGGTGGGCCGGACACGTAATGCGCATGAATGATAACCGATGGACAAGAGCCGTTGGTGACTGGTTTCCTCGGGATGTCATACGTACTGCAGGAAGACCACCGAACCGATGGTCAGAGTTCTTCACGAAGACCCTGGAAGAAGGATATGATGCTCAACGAGAGTCATGTCATCCTTAGACCTAAGAAATCACTGGGCTGCTCTTACTCGCGATAAGGGAAAATGAAAGATTTACGGGAGTCCACTCGAGTAACTCGAGTGCCAACGGGACAATAGGTGGTACAGGAGATCCCACTACTTACCACATGTTGCTATGGTCCGTTATATAAATGCACTGCTGTCAGTAGCTACAACTATTTTCCATACTATGTTGAGTCTGCTTCGCTATATCCCACACTCTGTACAATAACCATAACGATTAAAATGGAATAACAATTAACCGTTAATCTAATTACCGGTCTGTGTACTGCTTCGAGAAAGTGTTTATTGAAAATAATTGGACGTAGAGGATGATCAAAAATCAAAGATGTCGTTCTGTACGCCAAACAGTCGAAGATAAGGTGGGCCGGACACGTAATGCGCATGAATGATAACCGATGGACAAGAGCCGTTGGTGACTGGTTTCCTCGGGATGTCATACGTACTGCAGGAAGACCACCGAACCGATGGTCAGAGTTCTTCACGAAGACCCTGGAAGAAGGATATGATGCTCAACGAGAGTCATGTCATCCTTAGACCTAAGAAATCACTGGGCTGCTCTTACTCGCGATAAGGGAAAATGAAAGATTTACGGGAGTCCACTCGAGTAACTCGAGTGCCAACGGGACAATAGGTGGTACAGGAGATCCCACTACTTACCACATGTTGCTATGGTCCGTTATATAAATGCACTGCTGTCAGTAGCTACAACTATTTTCCATACTATGTTGAGTCTGCTTCGCTATATCCCACACTCTGTACAATAACCATAACGATTAAAATGGAATAACAATTAACCGTTAATCTAATTACCGGTCTGTGTACTGCTTCGAGAAAGTGTTTATTGAAAATAATTGGACGTAGAGGATACCTTTTCTGCCCCCATCCTCCTATTTTGATCTCAATTAGCTATCGATTGGACATAGAGAGTTCGGCAAAACCATTGCTATGGTCCGTTATATAAATGCACTGCTGTCAGCAGCTACAACTATTTTCCATACTATGTTGAGTCTGCTTCGCTATATCCCACACTCTGTACAATAACCATAACGATTAAAATGGAATAACAATTAACCGTTAATCTAATTACCGGTCTGTGTACTGCTTCGAGAAAGTGTTTATTGAAAATAATTGGACGTAGAGGATACCTTTTCTGCCCCCATCCTCCTATTTTGATCTCAATTAGCTATCGATTGGACATAGAGAGTTCGGCAAAACCAATTCTAGAACCTAGTGAACTGAAAATTGTATACTATAGTGCTCATTTCGTCCTCTAAGCCAAGCACGTATAAGCACAATAGTGTTCATATCGTGCGTTATGAGTTCAAAATCTTGCACTTCGTTATAACGCACAAATAAAATAAGAGACTAGTTATTAAAATTTATTCCAGTAATATGTCAGACCAAGGCAATAAGTGCAGTTTATGCATGATTTATGGCGTTGTCAGTACTTGAGATTGGACTTCTCAGATGAATAACAGTTCACAACTTAACTCTGTACAACACGCCTTATAAGTATGAAGGAACGATCAGCTTCATGGACACGGATATGTTAATAAATACAAAAACAAATCACTCAACAATGTTAAGCTTCCTTTTAACATGCTGAATTTCACCTCGACTTCTGCGGCTCTCTTCCTTTCGACTAGTTGACCTTAACTGCGTTAATTAAATGACAGCTAATTAATTGTATAGCAAGTTTGCTTTCAAACGTCTCTTCTTCTTCAATTGTAAAGCTTGGTAAATTTAAAACAAACAATTGAAATTACTATGAAACTAGTACCGCTACGAATATTTGATGTACCTACGTACTTAGCTGGACAGAAATTATACTTGTTCTACTAGAAATCTACTCTTATTTTTGATGCATCCGAGTGTAATAGCTTAACAATACCTCAAGCTCCTTGCTTTGATCAATCCATTAGCGACGGCTAGTTCAAATTCACGATCGGTCAGCTTGCTAGTATCCACGAAAGCACCAACGGCACCACGACGAGGAGTATAGGATATCTTTCCAGCAGCTGCTGAAAATTGTTACACACGCTAATTTCAGAAAAAAAAAAGAAAGAGAAGAGAGAAGAAGAACGCTTTGACTTGCGCCCTACATCTAGTAGGAGTCATTCCCTTTAATGCGGCCGACATATCAATAAGAGCGTTCTCAACTGGTTTTGCCACAGAAACAAGATTGTCCGCCTTCCTTTGTTGGATTGTGTTCTTCGTTCGTGATTTCAAATCTCTCTAAAGGTCGATAGTTATGAGTAAGACAACGAACATTTTAGAAAAAGGCCCATTTATACAAGCCTCATCACTCATCCCACCAAACTTAAGGCTAAATGATGTTCCACCATGAGCGAGAGTACCCTGAACCAACAAATTATATTCTGGCAAAAACTGAACAGCAAAATCTATATACCTGTTCTTGTTTTGAGCTGAGAGCTCCAGATTTTGCAAAGTTGACAGATGTTCCAGTGACAGACGCAATGACATTTGAACTCTCGAAAGACAACCTTAAAAATGTATTTCCAATAATAGATAACGTTGTGGAGGAATACTACAGAAAAAGAAACATTCACCCATACAACAAAAAGTCAACTGATCCCGGTTACTGAATGCGGAAGGAACATTAAGAGCTTGAAAACCAGGATTTAACAAAAACTAACTCGGGCTTGTTGGTAGACATGTCCGCATTTCTGAGACGAAAGGGAATCCGAGTAGCCTTCGGTGTGGCCAGCCGCTGCAAATTATGTAATGTTAAACTAGTAGAATAAAGACGTGATGATATATTTTACCATATGTCCAAACAAAATGGAAATGGAACTACAGTGGTGCGGAATGAGGAAACGCGAAAAGAGACGAGCAAAACACGGTTTTTTTTACTTTAAAACTTGTCAATATAACCTAATGCTATTCTCTATGTAGAAAAATCTTGTTGTAATTAACACAAAAAGCAGGTCTTTCATAGGTTAAACATCTAATTTTAGTCAATTGTCATTTTGCTCGTAACCCTAACACCTGCTCGCAATTGCTTAATTGTTATCATTTAAAAAATCTGAAATTTCATACATTTGCAACTTTGGGAACAGCCCTCATAATTTCTTCATGCCGACGTATTATGTAATGTTAAACTAGTAGAATAAAGACGTGATGATATATTTTACCATATGTCCAAACAAAATGGAAATGGAACTACAGTGGTGCGGAATGAGGAAACGCGAAAAGAGACGAGCAAAACACAGTTTTTTTTTACTTTAAAACTTGTCAATATAATCTAATGCTATTCTCTGTGTAGAAAAATCTTGTTGTAATTAACACAAAAAGCAGGTCTTTCATAGGTTAAACATCTAATTTTAGTCAATTGTCATTTTGCTCGTAACCCTAACACCTGCTCGCAATTGCTTAATTGTTATCATTTAAAAAATCTGAAATTTCATACATTTGCAACTTTGGGAACAGCCCTCATAATTTCTTCATGCCGACGTATTATCCTTGTCTGTCGTTCACCAAGAGTCTCCATTTTTGCAAAAATAGAAGCGTGATTTCGAGCAAAAAACTCGGAAGCTAGAACGAGGAAGATAATGCCCACATCTCTGTACCAAAGAATTCTTTGAAGATGTGCATAATTACTTTTCACTTGCCATTTCTAGTGGTTTTTTTTATTGGACGCGAGGACAATGGTAGACCATCGAGAACACCTCTCGTAGACTTCGCACGATACGGTAGCTTAGAATTAAGCTTATTCTTTCCATTACTGATATCACCTTCTCTTGAGTTCGACCCATTAAGACTTGGTAACAAAGTTACCTCGAAATAAGAAGCATTCTTATTTATCCGATATCACACTAGTTCCCACTTGAAAACGATGTGAAAAATAAAGAAACCTTTCTTTGAACACTCCTAGCAGCTGATGAGAATGTTTGAGAAGCAAAACTACCACGTGGCCAGATAGATTTATGAGTTGCCGAGTATTGAATTGTGCCGACATCGCTTGGTGAAGACCTTTCTGACGAACTATTTCTGGAAGAGAGAAATGGATTTGTCCTTGTTTACGTTCCCCGTATAAATAAAATACTAGCCAAAGTGGTAGTACTATTCAAAAAACAACCGCTACGAGGAAGAGTTTACTTTTTCTCCTGTGAGATGTACTTCAACTGAGTGTTGGTGTCCTCTACACATCCATAACGGAGCTCTTCAACATTTTGTTTTTCAAGGCAGTTTGTAACTAAACAATAATGCTGTTAAGTGTTGCAAAAACAAATTTCCGTTGAAAATTAACATATGTGCTCATTAGAATCACTCGGACAAGATAAACAGCTTCACGCTAATATACTCGGTTGCATAAATAAACTCATATAATATCTAACTGCACAAACCTACCTGAACCAATTTCATTGTCGTTGCGACTTTCTTTACCTCAAAAATTACAAGTAAAGTATTAAATATTCACTAATGAAACATAGACCTTTTTGATCAAGACTAAAGTAAAACGAATATGACATGGGACAATCTGTACGTAAGACCCATAGCGTTACACTTGTTTGTAGCAAAAGGCGATAAACTACTTACCCTCAGCAGAACGACGAGGCCTCTTCGAGAATATGGGGGTATGAGTATGATCAGCTTCAATCGTTACCGGATCACCTATAGAAGTCGTTGAAAATAAATAATTAAAGTGTTTGAAAATCATGTGAACACTACCACTTTTTCTTCCAAACAGCTTTTCTTTCGAATGGCGGCTGCTCTTACGATGACCAGCATTAGTAAGTGAACGTGCATCGCACAGCGGAGTAAGTATGACGTTCAACTGCATGGTTTCTGTAAAATTTTGACGAAAACGACCTGAGAGACAACTTAATCTATTCAAGGAAGGGATCAATTAATTGAAACATTAGACGTGTTTTAAAAGAGTTACTAGTGTGCTTTCATTTGCATACCTATTATTCCACTTATTCAACAGTTTTAATGACTGTGATGTACAGCTGGTGAATCATCCCTTTGGCAGGGTCTACCAAGCTAAGAAGAAGTCCAACGTTCCCATCAAGTAGCCCAGCTAACAGTAAACTAATACGAGGGTCCATCACCATCCTGGTATCAAACTAGTCGCATGGTGGTAAATGTGCCTCTGATCCACAAAGGTAGCGACTACCATTGATGGTGACGACCTGGAGCAGCCTTGCTGACCTCGGGACTCCAGAGAACCACAGTGGGTAGCTAAACCACCAAAACTGCGAAAAACTGGAAATATGCTGGAACCCGCACGACCAGTGAAGACGGGCTATCCAAGTAAATTGGAAATGTAACAACAAGTTTTGTAAATAGCAATAAAACCAGACCAAACTATGCGCAATTGTGTCAATATTAGCCGAAAAAATGCAAAAATGTAGACTGTCCATATAAAAGAATACGGTCATTTAGAGTTAGCACTTAGGCCTTGACTAGATGAGACCTTCGACATCTTTTACTGATTCCGACGTTTCGTTTATCCCTGTATGATTTCTTAGTCGATATGATTCCTCCTTGTTATTTAGCTGCTTCTTCTCTTGTGACGAAAGTCCAACCTGTAAACTTTGTTCGATATATTCAACATATATTATACATGTACAGTATACTATATCAGGTACATTGCGTTGCATATGCATGGATCTCCTTGACAGAGGGATCTCACGCCGGTTCTCAGCGATGCAATGTACCCAGGTGGCTGGAAGGGACGCAGCCGGATTCAGGGGATGGACTACTTGTTTCTGTTGCGTCAATTTCACACATACTTTCTGTCTACGAGGACGTATGCATGCATGCGTAAGTGGATGAGATTTTGTTTATGCTGACTGTATTTTACGAGTTCATGCAGCCAAAAGCCTGCAATAAAGTGACTAGAACGTATACGGCAAGCGGTTAGGAGTCACCAACAAATAAGTTCCTGGTCTGCTCTAGGAGATACCAGCAAGTTACCTGTTGGTATACCGAACCCTCACGCTCAAAACTCAATAAACTGTACGTAGGTATCGAAAGCTAAATGCAGAAAAATAAACGGTCTTTATTCTCCTAACCATGAAAGAGCCCACGAAACTACAGAGCAGGGAAGCACGAGTACAGAGAGGGTGTTGAACTCTCTGGGCAATTTTAGGCTGCCTAAATCACGAAGGGCTAAGGTGACGTGTATCTACAATGCAAGCACACTTACATCTGAGCTCTCGATAGAGTAAAGAAAGATAAGGTATGACATCATAGGACAGGGTGAGACAAGAAAACGCCATTCCACGCCATCTATGACATCAGAGAACAGCTGTTCCTAGGAACACACGACGGTAGAGGAGTCGGCGGCGCTGGCGTTCTCATCACGAGCTTGTCTTCAACATCGATCCATTGGAGCAACTAACAATCCGAAACGAACGTTTACGATTAAAAAGATGTGGGTCGATATCGGTCTTTCCAATCTTCTCTTTTACACACCGATATCGAGTATGAGGAAGACGGCTTCCATGTATTGTATATGAACCTCCAGAACTACAGAAAAGACCGCACATTCTTCAAGATGACCAATGGAGATTTTAACGCTAAAACTGGACCCAGAAGAATGTTTGAAGAATATCACATTCGAACCCATGGATTAGGTTGAAACGAGCAGGGTGAGCGGCTGTCTGAGTTTATCATAGCGACCAAGACCATCCATGGTAACTTGCAACTCCAGAAGCCTCAATCTCAACGATGGACGTGGGAATCTCCCAATGGAGGGCGGCATAACGAAATAGACCACATCATAGTAAACCGAAGGCTTTGCCTTACAGATGTCGCCGTTTTTTCAAAATTCTACACGGGATCAGACCATCGCCTCCTTTGAGCAAGGTTCCATTTCTCGCGGAAAGGAGAAAAAGCCGCTAAATTCAAAAAACGAAGTCTCAGAATCATCACAAACTGGGACTTATTCAATTCATTAGTCGGCTGTTGGGAAGGTGCCGTTCTGGATAACCGACGAGGAATATCGAGGAAAAAAGATTGAGTCATTCAACATCCTCACGTTAAGAACGGATTGGTTTCGTCTGCCCCATTCACGCTCAACAGAACGAATACCTCCGAATGCTCCAGTTATGTCTATATAGGTCGGGAAATTAATATGATGAACGACTTAGCTCCAGAGCTGAGCAGGAGGAAACGAGCGGCTTGAGAATCTTTCAGGAGTATCGAGGATGTAGTGAAGAAAACAAAAAACACCCGACTCCGCATCCACCTTTTCGTCTCAACAGTACTTCCTACCTTAGCACATGTGTCAAAAAGCTTGCCGCTACATAAGCAGGATGAACGATCACTAAGCGTTATAGAACGCGTAGTCGAAAGCATGATCCAACGAAAACTCTGTACCACGCAAGTGAGAGAAGAGGTCAGAAGTTCTGACCTGCGCCAACAATCTGCGCATGAACGACAACCGATGGATAACAGCCATTAGTGACTGGATTCCGCATATCAAACGTACTGAAAGAAGACCGTCTACATAGTGGTCAGAATTTTTCCTAAAAATTCTGGAAAAAGACATGGTGCTCAATGAGTTCCTAAAGCAACCAAGACCTACTGGGCTACTTTTGCATGTGACAGAGAAAAATGGAAGATTTAATGGCGCCCGCTCGAGTCACTCGGCCATTAACGGCACATGTGATATGGTTTTACACTATAATATTTTTAGTTCATCTTCATGTAAGGAAATAAAAGTGTCTGGGAATTAAGCTATAATACAGAGTTATTACTCTAGCGGTGCGAACCCATGTCACTGAAATATGAGCACGAACCTCCATAGGTACGGTTAACATCTCGAATACTGGGCGAGTATTTTCCTGATTGGGCATAGAATCTTGCTTGTTTTCACTGTCAGCAATGAACTGAAATTATAATGGATAAATCAGTGATATGTCATGCTCGACTTTCAGCAAATACCACATCACTATGAAATACCATCATAAAAAAGCATTCTAAAAATATAAACATCAAAATGCCTTTCCTCGATTCCTAGTTCCTGGTCTATGTCTTGACCCCTTCCAGAGTTCAATATACGACAGACTTTCAGTGGTATGGAATTGTGAAGCATAGTGGATCTTCGCCATATCACAAGGTCAACGATTTTGAGCGAATTCGACTTTCTTAGCCAAGGAACCAGAATCAGAACTTATGTGTGTAGTTAAATGTGGAAGCTATGAATTCAAACTCCACGTTCAATGATAGAATACTTCTGCGACTTTAACGAATATTGGGTTCATAACAAAAGCTAAATATTGCACTGCTAACATATCTAGGCAGTGTTGAGAGTGCGACAAGATTTTTATATGATGTGAAGCAGAAGGAATAATTGTAACTGTAACAGCAGATAGTCATGAGAACAAAAAATCCTATATATATACTTTTATGTATATATATATATAGGATTTTTATATAAAAAAAACAAACCTTCGCAAGTCTAGTAATAAGTTCCGCTTTCCTACCAACAGTAGGTAGTTGACGCTTGCGAAGTTCTCTTTGCAAATCTTTCACTCGGAGATTAGATAGTTTTCCAGAAGGTAGGGATATCCCTGACTCCATATCTGAAAGCAATCTATCAAGACACTAGACAATAAACCTGTCCAAAGATGACCGGAAAGCACATTACAAGTAACAATGCGGAGAATAGCAAAGAAATGGTTAACCAGATGAAAAAAGTACGACGCCGTTTTGAATTCTACGACCTCGCGCCGAACACCACTTGGAGCATAAGGAAACTCGTCCAGTGGAGTAGCATTCAGCCCACAGCTGCACGGTAGTTGGATCGGTGCGGATATCGAATGTAAAGAAGTTTTAATTAGGTTAGGATGTTACTCACATAAGTTGTCCTCAAGGAGAACCACCAGTTGTGATGGGATGACGATTAATAAATGGTGCCGACCACTGCTACAACCACATCTTTACTGTGGTTTGAAATGAATGCAATCAGAGCTGTAATGATAGGTTCTTAAAAAATATTACTTATCTCATGCATTCTTTATCCGATCAAATTTCTTCACCTGACCCTTTTCGTAATCAGTCAATTGTTGCTGCATAGTGTGCTAAGAGATATTTGTGTATAGAAGTAAATAGGATGGGAACGCTCTAGCTCATTTGTTACAGGAACCCAGATGGGTCAACTCGACCAATATTCAACGACATTCATAAGGAAGATGACAGTTCTCAAGCAGAAATCGAACCCAGACCTAGAAGGTTCGTGTACCGTGTATCGTGTACCTCTGTGGATGACAGACACGTGGGTTGAATGGAGTGCAAGTGATGGGACCAGCACAGTTTGTGTGAAAACGGGTCGTGTGATATAAAATAAGTTTTAAAAATAGGTAAAAGGTCGTTTCAAACGTGAATTCCAAACGCCGTGAAGGACTCCTTCTGGAAACCCACATTTACGCCATTGTCCCGTGATCTTAACTCAGCCTATGGCAGGCTTTATATGATCCCAGATTGTGATGTATGCCACGGGCGTAAGATTTCTAGATTGATGTACCTTCCAAGCCGACTTTACTTCAATGTCCGTATGACTAATCAACCTGTTTTCTTATGTATAGAATGCAAATCCACACTACCACACCCACAGCAACCACCACAACACCTTCTTGGAACTTGGAGGAAGGCATTGTCAACTTACCCGAGTAGTACTTGCACTAATCTACCAGTTAAATTTAAGACTTAATTCCATAATGTCCAACCAGGTGCTCGGTTTAATTTTCGCAGTACCACCAACAAAGGCATACTCGTCGTAGACGATCGTACGTAATTACGTCTTTGGTATCAGTTTTACGTAATCCGAAAATTTGGTAAAGCGTTATTCACCACTCTATATCCATACCGCCATTATTGTTTGTTGCCATTTAATCCAATTAATTAATCCATGAGTATATGGTTAACAAGTACAAATAAGTCTTTCACAGATGTCACTCACAACGAAACTTCGTCGTATCCGCAAGGCACCACCAGAAGGATGGGATCTCATCGAACCAACACTGGAGGAATTCGAAGCGAAGATGCGGGAAGCGGAAACCGATCCGCATGAAGGAAAGAGAAGAACGGAAACATTATGGCCTATCTTTAGGTTTGTATTCTGTTGCAGAATATGAGAGCAGCATGTCATCAGGAAGCCTGTCTCGATTTTCGTACGAGAAATTAGCGTTTTGGTAGTTATCTGTACGTTTTATAGCAGTGAACGTTGGAATATTTGATTTTAGGATTCACCATCAACGGACAAGATACATCTATGACCTGTTTTACAAGAGAGAAGCCATTTCGCGAGAGCTGTACGATTTTTGTCTTGCAGCGAAGATTGCGGATGCTCAATTGATTGCTAAGTGGAAGAAGCAAGGCTACGAAAATTTATGTTGCCTTAGGGAAGTTACTTCTTTTTTCTTATATTGTTGACTGTTAACTTCTGTTTTTACCAAGTAATAGTTTTCTTCTTCCACTTGATTTATTACTATATCTGGCTTGTAACCGTACATCGTTGACCTGATTGCCGTACCATTTCAGGTGCGTTCAGACAAGGGATACGAATTTCGGGACCAATTGTATCTGTCGTGTCCCGAAGAGTAAACTCGATGCGGAAAGGGTGATCGAATGTGTCCACTGTGGTTGTCGTGGTTGTTCTGGATGATGTTTCATTTTGTACGATTTCTATGATCTGTGCTAAAACACTTGTATAAATAAATTTGTTTTCTTTTTTGCCTACATCTGTTTTAAATGACTATTGCGTTCAAATCCTTTCTACCACTGTTTTTCTTTCTTTGTTTGTTTTTTCAATATTTTACTGTGTTCGATTTGTTGCTTGACTGTCAAAGTAGGTTGAAAAGAGTCCATATATTAGGTCATTGGTGCTGTTTGGTTCAGATGGAAACCGATTTCTTTCCCCCTTTCTCACGTAACGAAACCTTTGAACAGCTATGCGATGGGGTTGACGTTGGTTATGAACCTAGACGGGGGAAATATGTTCGTGTGAGTTATTTTCGCAACCTATCTCGAAGTGCTGGTTTTTTTTTTCTGTGCTTTAATACTCAGTGAGATAGCTTTATTACAGGCTACTCGAGACATACCGTGTGGAGAAGTTGTGTGTTTAGATGTTGGAAAAGTAATAAGCCTCGACTCAAGCCTATGTTCTTATTGCCTTAGTAAGCTTCCACCTGGTCGTATGCAAAGGTAAGGTTGGGGCGTTGTGTAACCATTCTGGTTCTTTGGGAAATACAGTACTCTATTAATTAATTGAGATTTGTAGATACTTATGGGAGACACTTTGTATTATTGTTTTGAGAATCTATATCGTTAGTGAAAGTATTTTCGTTACGAAACTTTTTGGAATTGGAATTTTCATAGGGGGACATTTGGAGATCCAAAGTTTTGAATGCATGCAAGGCCATCACACACCTTGATGAAGTACCTGGAGACTTCATCGTACTGGATGAAATATCCCTTGTTTTTTCGCATTACTTTTCAAGATAAGTCTCGTCCTATATAGATCATCATGATATAAAGTTAGTCACTAGTTGACAAAATTCAGCAAGCTGTAGTGGGTTTTACTTAAACTGGTAGATATCGGAATCCAAGTTATTTTCGCCAAATTTGAAATCAGTTCTTACCGTCTAAAATATGTTCATGAATCCCGTAATCATCGAATACTTTTAGTTTATGACTTGTCTTCAAAATTTGTTGCATAGACATGTTGCCAATGTGAATTTACAACTCAAAAGATCGACTTTCTATAAACCTGGGCGTTATAATTGATATGTCAGTATATATGTTCCTACGAAATGCCCTTTTTAGCCAGCGCGAGGTTGGTGTAGATGTTGTATCGTTGTTGTCATTGTTCAATGGCTGACGTTTCAGCGACTTCATCTCCCTAAGAGCCTTACCGTTAGACCACCCGTGTGTTGTTCACGAGGTATTCATCTGAGGAAGTGTCTGAGGAAAGCGTTCGTCGTCGAAACGTCAGCTATTAAACAAAAACAGCAAAATCAATAAGAAAATCAACCTAGCGTCGGCTAAAAAAGGCAGTTCGTAAGAACATACACGCAGATATATTGAATTCACAACCTTTGTAGATACTGTGAGGACTGCAGTGATCTCGATAAATTTTATGGGCCGTTCGAGCAGCCATTTATGGAAAAGTTAAAGGTGAATGAATAAGTTCTTATCCTTCAACACTGATAGTTGCAGTAACAAAGTGGCACAGAAGGTTTGAGTTCATGTTTATCGTGCGTGAGTTGTTGAGTCTAAAATTTTCGTCACGATGCAATTTTGTTTTCTATCTCTGTCATGGAGCTAGTGATTCACTTCAAATTCAAGAACAGATCATTCTCAGCCTTGAAAAGGGCTCACTTTACAGCTTTGAATTTCAAGGATCTTGGGATGTTTCGTCTAGCCGTACATTTAGTACTTTCGTACTCATCGGAGGAAATAGTTGCTTACCTGAAGAATGAAGAATTTAGAAAAGGTGATTTATTAGAACAAATCTTCATACAGCCTTGTTCAATTATTGTTTTTTCTTTCGACTAAATCTTATTTTAGAATTCTATTCCATTAAAATCTGTAAAATGAAGTAGCGAAGGACGTTCTTGCTTCTCGTTCTCTGTAAACAGTATTTTTATACTTATCTCATGTTATTAGGAGGTGTATTCAAAATTGCTGCAACAAGATCTGATTCCTTAGCAGCAGCGCTATCCCTTCAAGCTGATACTTATCCTATTGACTTAACTGCCACGGATGGTTTAGTCACAGATATTGTGGATAGACTAGATAAGGTATCTGCCTCTAGTTTTCTGTCTGCGAATAGAACGTAGCTATGGAGCTTATGCGGCTAACTTTAGCATCCTCATTGGCGAGCGATATCTCCAGTTCACCGGCTTGAAGCATTCAGAACGCTTTTGAAGATGATCTCCAGCCGCCTTATGTTGAATGCTCATTCTATTTATCCCGTTAATAGACTTGAAAGTCGTTCAGAGTTTGTTTCTTCCAAAGCAATTACTATATTTTCCATTGCTACTTTATCAAATCGCCTATTTAGGAATGTACAAATGGGAAACACTATACCATCAGGTGTCGGTCTTTTCCCGACAGCCAGTTGGTTCAACCATTCTTGTCGTGCAAATGTAAATAGTTTGTAGGTGTCCCTTGTTGATTTAAATGTTGTTGAATACACACGAGAAACCGGAATGTTTGCTTAGCTTTCATGGTAACAAATTGATCTTCATTAGTATGGGTATTCGGAAAGGAGAGGAAGTTTGTGACAACTATGGCGTTTCTTTTTTTAAGCATACGAAGAAGGAACGGAAGGTGATTTATTGGCAATACAGTGAATTTTGAACTGATCCACAACATCCCACATTTCCCACTTTTTCATCTGACTTTTTAGGAGTTTTTGGCTGATCGTGGGTTCACTTGTACCTGTTCAGTATGTGTCGCAAATGATTCTATAGATGATATGCTAGAACCAATCATGGACCGTCCGGAAGTATGTGTGCCCAATTTCACGTTGTTTTAAGACGGGCAAGATTTTGGATTATTTAATTTACAGTTGATTCTAAAAGTGCTACCAAACGTTGAAGACTACAGAAGCTTTCGCGACACATTACCTGATGGTCACAAATTTGTTGAGACAATGGCGGAGATGTATGTAGGATCTATAGGTGGAGACGGTTGGTTCGATTTATTTTTTTCCCAACTTTCATTAGTGGGTTTTATATCACTAAGTTAAGCGGAAATACTTATTAGATCCTAAACAACGGCTTTTCCTCTATGGAGAGATTCTTGAATGTCAGCGTCGTCGTGGACTGCATTTCTCTCCAGACCAAAGAACGTACACTGAATTCTATTATTGTTAGAGTTTATGCTATTGAAGAATTCATTTTTAGTTAGAACACTTCTTAATGCAGTTTTGGCAAACTATGATGCCATGTTGAAATAGTAAGTCGGTCTTTATATCATCTCTTCCTCGTTTAACAACATGGATTTGTTTTGAAACGGTCTTTTGTTTAGTAGTCCAAAAAGGCAGCGGTATCTTCACAATATGCAGATCCAGCTCTTTGCAGCCTTGTTGCGAATGAGGACATTTTATGGGAAACTGTACCCAGCCTTTCATGCTGCACAGGTAACAATTTTTTCAAGGCATGGAATGAATAGCTCAGTATCTTTTTTTGCATTACTTATTTGAGTGCAAAATTTCCTTTCAGTCAGTAGCAGACCACTTAGTGGCAATGCAAGAAACCGGAATACGAACGGGTCTTTCAGATGCGATTAAAAAACTTCGTTCCATCGTTGAAGACTTGAAACTAGCCTTACCCAAACTTGACTAGGTCACCGTAGTATCGTGACATTGGCGAATAGTACGGTCGCATGCCTCTATGGCGTGGTGGAATTGCTGATTTTCTCAATGTTTTGTCAGTTCTGTAGCAGAACATAGAGGAGCCAAGTAGAATCTACATTCCCCTGATCAAATGTGGTCTGTGTAATGAAGCTTTGTGTGACTTAAAGTTTCGTGATACACAACCAATTATGCATGCCTACCACTTTTTGTGGAAGGAAGACCATTCCGATTGCGTTTAAGATTGCCTCACTTTGTTTTATTGTGACCTTAGTGAATTCTTTGTAGCAGTAACTGTGTACCTTGCATTTCTAGGAAGTTTAGATTTTTACACAATGCGTAATGTCAGCAAAACAAGAAAAAAACTGAGTTTTCAGCAGTGGGTGGTTACTGTATGCTGTGGTGGGAAAAGAATGTACTACGAAGACCGCAGTTTCAGTTTCAAGAATAATCGCAATAAGAAGAGTGTAATTCTGTGATGTATAATCGTTCACAAACACTAGTTAATAGTGCGTGAAGTACAGCAGGAACAACGGTCCTTTTTTAAAATCACTATTTCATACCCGTGTGATGTTGATGGCACTGGTAGGCAGAAAGCTAGCTGAGAAACATGCGAAACGAAGGACCAACATGGTGTGGCGCTGAACGCGTCAGCTCCAAGAAAGGGGAAAAACGCGTTCGTTCCCACCACAGACACCTGCGGTCCGGAGTTTTTGCAAATATCTCAGCTTAATTGTGGTAATACTTGATACCATTACGATGGAAGGCTTGTCTGTCACGTTTGAGGAGATTCATGTCTTTATACCTATGTTAACGGAGATCCATGCTTCTATTCTTCTATCTTTGGAAGATGTGATTTGGGGCTAGAAGTTCTATCCTCTACACATCCTTGAGTGGTCGGAGGTTCAAGAGACACATCGCCTGTGTCGGAACGCTTTTCAAACGGAAACAGCGATCCAAAACGAAGGTGTTGAACAACAGGAAACTTTTTCAACACCTGCAATACAAATGCATATTGCACTTTTGTGCATGGAGATGTTAAGCATTAAAAGTAACTTACTTCCCCTTCATACATTTTAAAAAGACCACTGTTAACCTTCGTCCATTTAGGTACAGCAGATATATTCCATAGTTGATTAGAATGTTGATAAAAAGGACCAGTTTTAGTCTGAAAAGCAGTCGATGCATAAACTTTAAGGAACGTTTGATTTTACTGCTAAAGTCTGTGGCGGCACGCAACCCAATATGAGAGAAATCCCACCTGGTTGATGAAGTTTACGCAATCAAAGAACAGGTATTTATGTGCATTGGATTCAGCAGTTGAGGGGTTCAGATACGATTCAGGTACCAATGATTTATTGTCTGGAATCGATTATTAGTTAGACGGAAGGCCTAACCATAGCAGGCTATGCTTCTGTGTCATTATCACTATGCTGAATAAATCTGAAAGAAACTCACTGGCAAGTTGGGCACTTCCCCAAAGGAACGGAATGAATTGGAAGTCATCGATTGAATGTACACCATGACTTCCAGCTGGTTCCATTTTATAAGTAGTTTGTAACGATCGACAAAGATATAGATACCTGTAACAATAAGTGATGGAACTATCAAAGCTCTTTAAAGTCGAACTGATGCGTATACTAACTTTACAAAGACCTTAAGAACTACCGCCTTATGGTCATTGTTTGTGAAAAATCCAATTCGATACAAGCACAGAAGAAAAACCACAAATGACAATTCATGTCCTGCAATCAATTTCTTGATATTTTGTTGACGGTGTGTGTGGAAATAACTGGGAATAAGCGAACATAGCCATATTTTTACGAAATTCTTCATTTTTACACCCTATTTTTACTTTGTTTTGCTTTTGATTTCCTTAAATCACTTTTTGCTTTTGCAATCTTGCATCTGGGACTTTGCAGAAATCAATAAGGATTTGCGATTTTACAATTGTATACTTACTTGGACATTTGAAGGGCCCATTTTCACTGGTTGTGCAGGCCCCAGCATAATCTCCATCTTTACGGAGTTTTGCTGATTTAGCCATTGTGGTTCGCTGAAGTCCCGAGGTCAGCCAAGCCAAAGTCTGCCCCAGTCGTCACCACCACAGGCCGTCATCGTCGCTGTGGATCAGAGGGAGATTTGGCCACCGAGCGATGGTGGTAGGTCCTGGCATTGGTAATTGTTTATTACGGCTGCATGGAATCCTGAATATCTGGACATTCGATCTTCGATAGATGTCTGCGCGCTACTAGACCTCTCATCCAAGACGCAACGACTACTCGTACAAGCTCAAGTTTAGATTGAAATCATGGTAGAGATATGGAATTCTACAGCTTCGTTTACTCTACTAAGAGAACGAATCCATGACATGCATCGTACTTCAACACTCGAGAACAAACTCCAACACCAAATATGTGTTTAGCCATTATTTTACTAATCCGTTGACACTCCATCATAAAAACATTCTCAGAAGATCCCTACTACTCGTCTTACTTCTACCTAAGCTAACCTGACCCATAGTCGATACGCGTGGAGTTCCCAAACGAATCCGTCAGGTAGGCGCATAACTCTAAGTACGCAGGTTTCAGCTCCTGTGGTAGTATATTGGACACGACACTATTCAACTCCTAAACAGGAATGAAAATCACGCTTGCTAAGCAGAGGGTGTGAACGCAGCATACCTGTACCAAATGGTCATACCACTTCCGAAATGACTTATTTCCATATCTCTGATTCATCGAGTCCTCTGGTGGATAGAGATTCATCCAGCTCTTAATTTGAATAAGATATTTAGAAGGAAAGATTAAAATATCGAACCTTATCTCACCATCATTGTATCCAACATATCGACAACCTTGATGGTATTTTCACTTACAAACACATCGTCATACGTCTTAACGTTCAGAACTGCATCGTTGAGCTCGTGAAGAAATTCCATCAGCAAGCTGTATCCCTGCAAACAACGAAACCCGTCGTATAAAAACCTAACATTAAGATGATTTCAAAGTAAAGTTTGATGAGCAGATTCTTCCTAAACGCTTACCTCAGAGAAGTAAAAAGGATTCATATCGAAAATTTTGAAAATCCGCTGAGTTGGTTCCACATAGGTGTGGTTCTGTGTGTCTATAGTCCTCATTCTGAAATCTCATAAAGTAAAAGAAAGAAGGAGAACGGAAAAAAGTGAATTGACCCAATACTTTTCAATATAATAAAAAGGATAGAGCTCTTAGCATTTAACAATCCCTGAAGGGATGCGGCATACACCGTTGGACCTGAATGAAGGCATATCTGGCCTTTACAGCGGTGGCCTAATGATATGTCGAGCCAGTGCTGCTATCCACCCAGACAAGTCTGATACCAATTCGCCGACCCTTGAGGGAAGGAGGGCTTGGTGAGCCTGGGGCGCGCGATCGATCCCGTGTGTATCGTACGGCACCTCTAACCAGTGCGCTATTCAATATAATACAATGTATAAATTAATTCATACTAAATTATACCACGTAGAACGGATGGATCAAATTGAATGTCGACTCAAATGAGTTAGCTTCGCTAAGCCAAGGATTAGCTTGTAGGTTCCGTCCGTGGAATTCTCAGTGGAGCGAACTTTAGTAGAAAAGAAAAAAAAAAACAAATTAGCATAGCTGGGAACATTCTGCTCAACGTGAATCAATTGCGCAATTGAATTGTCGATCCTCCAAGACAAAGTCTGATTTTCTGTTTGTACTTCACCTGTCATCTCAACAAATTGCGTGATATCTGGTTCGTTTTCCTCCCTCATTTTTCATTAGCTATGAAGAAAAAGTATCCAGATATTGTATTCAACATTCAAATCGTCGTTTATGTTGGTTGTGGACAAGTTCCTCATTCGTTTTCCTGTTGAACATCTTCGTACGCATAGTTGTTCCCAGAAGTTTTTCAGCTTAGGGTTAAGTCTGTTAACAGTATTCAGACCGACTAACTGTTCTATGTCAGCTGTGGGAACAGCAGCCGGTCGATCTCGGGTGCTAACTTTATACAAGAAGATATTAAGATTAGGTAGTACTCTTCTATGAACATTTTCTATACGAGAGTGAGATTGTGTAGTGAAATGATTGTGGTGTTTAGGAAAGAACTGGAAGGCAAAGGATCCTGAGCGAACATTGAAGGAGAGCGAAGACATATTGCACGAGGCGAAGCAGACATTCCGAGAAAACCTTAAGGTTGTTTCTTACTATGCTGTCATATTTCATTCATTTTCATTCTATTCATATAAGCGCAGCAGTCAGAGGCGCTCCGCAATACATATGAGATCGCTCCACCCGCCCCGAGCACACCAACCCTCCATCCGGGGTCGGAAAATTGGTACCGGACTTGTCTGCGAAGATAGCAGTACTGGCTCGATATATCGGTAGGCTACTGCGGTAAAGGCCAGATATACCTTTAATCCCCTCCAAACGATGCTTTATGAAGTCGAATGCATGGTGTATGCCTCAGCAATTGAACAACGCCGAGAGCTTTAGCCTTTCTTATTTATGCTATTATTTTCTGATTCGAAATAATGAGTCTTGTTGATGTGCTTGGAAGTTATAATTTACAGGTGACCGATCCGAAACGAATAGCCGAGTTGATCTTGTTTGCAGAGAGACGTCTTGGTCAAGCCGAACACTATGGAATCCCATACGATCGGCCTGACTACGTGCAGCCTCAAACAGCATATAGTCAGCTCATTTTTGTGTGATACTTAAAAATCATCAATTGCTAGTGTTATCGCAAAAGATAGCGCTTTCGCTGCTAGTGAAAACCGTTCTGTGGAGAACGGATGTTGTTCTAAGGAGCGTTTAAAACACAAAAGAAGGTTACAGATGTCAACATTGCAAACAAGAAGTTCACTAAAGTTACCCTCAAACCGCGTAACCAGTAGCTCTGGTATATCCGGAACTGGATTTAATTCGGTAAGCTTATTATAAGTTGGATAGATTTTATACATTGTTTATAGTTAAAAAGATCATTACCTACTTGGATACTTGAACGGCCCATTCTCACTAGTTGCGCTGGGACCATCACTTCGTCGATTTTTTTCAGTTTTGCTGATTTAGCCATTGTGTTTCTCTGGAGTCCCGAGGTGAGCCTGGTCAAGGTTTGTCCTGGATCATCTCGGGACTCCCGCACCACACCGCAGTCCGACATCCAGGAACACCTCCCAGCTACGGTGAACCGATAAACGGTTGGGAGGGGAAGATCATTGGTATTACAAAATTGGGAAGCTCAACATGTAGCTTTTTTAGGTGGCGTTGTCTTTTACTCGTTTTTATTTCTCTGCTTCAAAGATTTTGGAAGAAACTATAATCGATCTGGTTAGATTGTTTGCTGGAAATACTCAGTTCTATATTGATTTCGTACGATGCGTCCTATGTAATGATCTGTTTGACATATATCCACTAAAGAGAAGTTATCGTCGGAATTTGCTGAAACTACTGATTGTTAAGGTATAGTGCTCTTTCTTCCAAATTTTGTTATCTAGATCAGTTTGCTAATATTAGTTAGAAGAAAATGGCGTAGAGGTAGCAGACGAACTATGCAAGGTTTGTGCTAACTGCATGGTGGATTCAATGGAGACTTGTTTTCGGATATTCTTAAGTGATGATCTTTCGGAAATATTGGTCATTATTCGCGAATCAACTCAACAGTTATGTTACGGCACAACTGGGCTTGCACTTTGGCAGGTTTGTTTCCTTCAGATGTCTTCAAGTGCTTGTCAATATTTTTGCATCTCCCATCCGCATATCATTCTTTTTATGGCTGTTAGGCGTCGTGTGATTTGTCAAATTTACTTTGTCGTTTTTTCGATCTCACGGACACCATTGTATTGGAACTTGGCGCAGGATGTGGTTTAACAGGTGTGTCTTTAGTCTATCTCGTCATTTTCACTTTGTGATTTAGAGATGTCCAGCCTAGGTATTGCAATTGCAAAAACCTTCTGCGGATGTTCTGTAACGCTCTCTGACTGCGATCCGAATGTTTTGAATCAGTTAATGTTCAACGTTGAAACAAATGCTAATGAGGTTGTTATTCTTTTGCAAAATTGTTTTGAGATTTGGCTGAGAGACGTGTGGAACGAAGGACGCGCATGGTTTGATGGTGAGCAGGTTAGCCCCCGAAAAGGGTAATAGCGGGTTTGTCCCCCACAGCAGACACCTGCGGTCCGGAGTTTTGCAAATACCTCACTGTCGTTGTGGTTGTATTTTTGAGATTATTCCATGTTGAGGTCACCGCAGTTGGTTTTGTATGCTAGGGAAATTTCTGGGACTAAGGCAAATGACGCTAGTTAATAATTTTAATGTGATTCATCGAATTTGATTTCAAGAAGTGCCTGTCAGTACAAGTGCTGAACATTGACTGGACGTCCTTCACTTTGTCTCAGTTGTTCGAGATTCCAGATGTTGTTGTAGCAGCAGGTATTTGCTTTCTGAGGTGATCATTGGTTTAGAAAAAGACTTGAAGAGTAATTCTCTGTAGAATGCTGTGCATTGTGCAAGAATTCACTGAATCTCCTTCTAGACGTAGTGTACGATTGCTCAATGTTTCCTGCATTATGCCATGTTCTTCGTCAGTGTCTCTCAGTTAAGGAGAAATCCCGTGCTTATATCGCATCTACTGTGCGCAATCCACTAACATTGAATGCTTTCAAAGAAGAACTAGGTAAGGAAGGAACTATTTTCTGGAGCAGATTTGGTCCAAAAGTTTCTTTTTAAGGCACTCATAGTCTTAGAATTGTTGACGAAGTGCTATATCAGAATGAGGCATTTTTATTTCCTGGTGGCTCCAACTACAAATGTGTATCTCTTTTTCCCTACTCGTCCACGTTGACAGCTCCCACGGTTATATTTGAGGTGGTCTATAGAGACATGAGCAGTTAGTTTTGCAACCATGGTTTTGTAGATTGTAAGTTTGATTATTTATGTCATTTCTTATTCTCAATTTACCCTTCTTGATGTTAGTTTATCCCTATTGTTAGGTAAATATGTTTGCTTTCTTTAGGATTGTATTCACCAACTGAAATAAATAGCTGAATATAATTGTGTTAGATAGAATTTTTTGGTTGTACATCTCTACCGAGCAACATGTATGCTCTCCTTGCTTGTGTTCGTTTGTTCTTTTAAAATTCAACAGTTCTTTACAATAGAGGATGCCATGCACTTCCTCGTCCACTCCAGTGTCCCGCAAAGAGGTGGAGGCTGCCTTCGCAATGTGCAATCAAGAGCGACCTCATCTATTGAAGCTTGCCGATTTGAAGGTTGGTGGAGATCATTGCTATTTTGTTCTCAAACGTTAGGTTATTTTAGTAGAGTAAGCATCCATTTCTGTCAACAACGTGATGCTTGGAAACGGTTGCATATAGGAATCGTGGATATTTAGTACATAAATCAAGTAGTGTACATGGATCTCACTACACAAGTTTGACCTTTTATTTATGTTAGTTGTTCTCCACCCTTTCTGAGCTGTAGATCATCTTACGAGTTTCATAGTTTTCGCTAAAATTGGTCGATATCAGCTGTGATCAGTCGCCATCCTTCAGCTCGTCATGCGTGCTCTTGGTTTTGACCCGCGTAACGCCCAAATTGATCAAATGACGATGAGATTTAGAGAGATACAAAGAACCAAGGTCGGAGGTCATCAAGGTAGTCGAACTTATAAGTTAAATGCATCCTTTGCTCCGCATTTAACGCTGTTGCACAACGTAGATTAGTATATATGTATTGCATGACATTTATTCCCGTCTAGAATTTCTGTAAAATGATGCATTGCAATAAAATGGCGATAGCAGTACATTGCAGTAGCCGATCATATGGATGTAGATGAGTTTCTGGAGATCCTAAAAGAGGATGGTAATGAGAAAGACGAAACAACAGAAGAGATGCGAAGTGCTTTCAAACTCTTTGACAAAGAGGGAAAAGGATGGATAACGGCAGAGAATCTTAGACAGGTAATAGAATGTAAACGAATTCGTTGAGTGTACATTGTACTAGGATACTTGGATATTTGGATGGCCCGTCTTCACTAGTTGTGCGTGGCCCAGCAAAATTTCCACTTTTTCGGAACTTTGCTGGTTTAGCCTCTGTGGTTCCCTGAACTCCCGAGGTCAGCCTAGACAAAGTCTGCCCTATGTCGTCACCACAACAGGCAGTCGCAGCTCTTGTGGATCAGAGCGAGGTTTGCCACCATGCGAATAGTTTGGTACCAGGACGGTGGTGGATCCTGGAATTTATCTTTAGCTGGGTTTCCTGATGGAAGCGCCGGACTCCCCAGCTTGGGAGGCACTGCCTGCAGGTGAATTTCCCAGCTTTACATCGCATCCCGACACCCGACACTCCCAGCTACGATGAGGCGATAAACTGTTGAGAGATGAGTGTATATTATAAGCAACATTATTTAAAGGTGGCTATAGAGCTGGGAGAAGAGCTGAGCGAAGAAGATCTAGAGGAAATGATCAAGGAAGCCAGCAAGGACGCTGAAGGACGGGTTGCTGAAGCGGATTTCTTTGCTATAATGAAAAGGACTTGTCTCTACTGATGTCTTATTTCTCTTTAAATATTTCTTTTAGCTTCTGTCGCGTTATTTGACCCGCCTTTACATTTATATCCTGTCCAGCTCAAGGCATAGCATCGTAGCTTGGTTGTTTAGAAATTGTGCGCCTCTGTGTTAGTCTTCTGAATATACTTTGTCATTACGAGTTTCCAGTGTCGTGACGATTCTCATTATTTAATGGATGTACTTTCCGAAAACTTCAGCGAAAATGACTTGCACCATGTCAGTTTAACTCCTCCATAATCAATTTCTTTCCCAGAGGTAATTCTCCTATATTGATTTGTTTCGTCCACTGTGGATATACTAGCATGAAAAGCTTGCATTGGCCATGTTTAAAAATTTTGCTAGAGAGTTTCTATAAAACCATCTTACTGCACAGCTCTACAGTCATACATTTGATTATACTGGTTCTTTTTGTTACTTGACTTGTTATTACTTACTCTTTATCACAGCAGGAGATGTCACACTCCCCAGTGTAAGTTGTTCCAAATTAGTACATTGCTCATGTAGGGTGAAGTATATATTTTTGAAGTATTGTGTCCCCTTACCAAAAAGGTCTATCACCCTTTGGTTGGGAATAGGCTTTTCGTCTCGAACCTCGACGTACAGCAAGAGTTCATCCCTTTTTAGCCAGGAATAAGTCTATGTCGAGAATTTCAACCGTTCTGAAAGAATTCTAGCCGCGAAATAGCCGTGGCCTACACGTCTCGGTAGCAACGTGTGATGGCGAGCTACGAACATACTCGCATTGGATTCTCAGGAGTCCAAGGAAAAAGCCTTTCCAGAAACAAATGTTATAGGGAGATTATGATAAATGCATGGTTCTTCGTGGAACACGAATCAGTCTACTCCAGTACAGCAGAATTTTCTATTAAACTCACGGTAAAACCACAGTATTGATAATGACACCTACAAAATCAATCAATTATTATCGATTCCTGTGCAAAGTTCACAAAATGGAATGCTTACGTATTTATGGGAGCAATTTCCATGTACTGACCGCAACTGCACTAAGACGTCACTTTTACGTTGTTGTTGTTGTTGTTGTTGCGTACGGTTTTACTTGGAGAAGTATATGAGTTTGTTGTACCCAGATTCTAATTTATTTTTAAACTAACCATCATTTGACCTTGGTAGCAAAGTAGTTGACGTGTTTTTAAATTGTTGAGCTTACACGAGGTTGATGAAAATATTTACTGGGTCTCCTGTTCACAGTTTTACCTCATATTACTTTCTTTTTATAGTGATTGTCTTCCGACGTTTGTGCCACGTTTCTGTCATGTAGTAACAGTACGTTTTAGCGAAAGTGCCTCTGCGCCTCCTCCTCCAGCTATGACTGCTTCAGAAGTGAACAGTGATTCGGATCGTCCACATGAAAAGAGCGGTTCACCAGGTGAACGTGATGACCAGAATGATACTGGAAATCACCTGCAAGAGAACGTCGATGCCGTGAAGTCCGTGAGTTTCTTCGGTCAGTGCAAGTTATGTTGCTGCAATTTTTGAATTAGGAGAGAAGGGTTATTCACCATCAGTCGAGTGTTGACCCTTGTTTGCCTATCTTCTCGATCCACCTTTAAGGCATGTTTTATTGATTAGGAAAGTTTCCCTTCTTTCTTTTAATCTCCAGGTAACTTTGGATGTCTCATCTCGTTAATAAGCAGTGTTCCTTTTTGTGTAATATCGAGAATTACCACTTTTTTTAATAGCTTTCTTCGAGGATAATGGTGTATATTGCGGTGTGACAGTTAAGAACACCTTAAGGAACGGTAGGGCAGTAAGCTGATGAGCACTGGTTATGTGAGTTACTCACTGAATACTCTGTGGTTTTCTGGTGTTAGAATCTTGTTTGAGAAGCATATATTCGGGCCTACTTTCGAGGCCACTTGTTATTTTCTATACCAGCCTATTTTTCGTTGTTATGCTTTCCCTCTTATGCTAACTGCAGGAGTGATCGTGCTTCCAGCTTCGTAGTGTTCGGTATACTTTAATAGGTCCAAACTTAGTAGTACTTTTAGGAGCGTCGTACTGGATCATGCAAATGGTTTAATGTACTCAAAGGCTTTGGTTTCATCATTCTGGATAATACACTGGAAGACGTTTTTGTGCACCAGGTTGTAATCGTTTTATGGAAGCAAGGGTAACAGGCTCTGCCTTTTTTGATTTCCAACCTCGTTGTTTTAGTCGGAGTTGAAAATGGAAGGTTTTCGTAGTTTGGAGGAGGGAGAGCGTGTATCGTTCTTCGTGCGCACTCGAAACAGTGGACAGCGAGTGGGCGCACTGGAAGCATGGCAGGTTTGTTCTGCTTTGTTATTTCTTTGTGGCGTTTCAACAGATAAGGTATTCCTTTAATATTTCTTTGAAACCACCGTTTTGTGCCAATGCAATTAAAAAACAACTGCTATGTGATTGAACCACAATGTTCACTTTTTATTTACTGTCTATTATTGTTTCTTACGACAGGGTATGGTGTGAAATACAACCACTATGATGCTGAGATTTTGCAAAACTTGAACCATTGGCTACATCGAACCGCAGTCATTATTTGTGAGGGGTAGGCAACTGGCTGAGAGAAAGGCAGAGCTAGAGCCTCTTTGGCGCAATGGGCAACACGTAAACCGCGGAGGGGATACCTGCGGTTCGATCTGGCCTGGTGTCGAAGTTTTGCAATTGTCTCAACATCATGGTACAAATTTATCAAAAATCTTTAGGTCGGGCCAGAAGATGAAAGTAAATCTCTGATTGGTAGCAGTATTCGTCCACTGGGAGCGAAGAAAGATCGCATGATTAGGTTTGTGCCACTAGTTTTTATAATTTCGTATGCAGTTGGCTGAATTTACCTCAGATATGAGTGCCTTATATACCAGTTTAGGTATCAGTTACAGCTTCTAAAATTCAGTTGTTAAATATTACTTAGGTGCTACAAGTGTGGCCGCTTTGGAAACCATATGGCTCAAAGATGTAAAAAGGTGGACGCAGATCAGAAGGTGGTTTGGAAATAACTTTAGTTGCTTGAAGTTTGCCTAATTCTCGGCATTGGGCGGTGTAAAGTAAAATGACAAGGTTACGTTTAGAAGTAAACGTCCAAATATCTTCTACTAACGCATCGTTTAGGGTTATTTTTAAAATACGATTAGATTCTGGTATTCTTCTAGGTTTGTTACGGATGTGGCTCAACAGGTCACCTCTTCAGCACCTGTCCTAAAGTGGCTCATCGAACAAAATCAAGTTAGTTCTGAACTTTTTGTCCTTTATACAATTGTTCATCCATAACAATATTAAGAAGAAGATGGAGATGAGCATTCTAACGAACTGAATAAACAGACTAGCAATTAGTTGTGTTGATTATTCTGTTTATCCTCAACGATTTACTCGACTGCTCATGGAATCGCTTGTTTCTTTTTTAAGTATGGTTATGTCATCCTTTAGTCTATGTATATATTGCTTATTCACTGTTTTCTTGGAGAGCGAATACAAGGTTGTTACTTCTCTAAAGAGCTACAGAGCTTACAAGGAACAGAATAGTGAGGGTTAGAAGAAACTGCTTATTATGTGGGTGAAGATCTATGCATTAAGTTCTATCTGCTGAGGTTAAGAAAGTGTTGTCGAGTAGATTGCATGTCAACTTAATCTCCCAAGGCTCTGAAAAAAGCGAAATCCGCGAAAACGTCAGCTTTTGCGAACGAGTAAGTAGTGTGGCAACAGGCTCATGTTTCCTTTTCAAGAAAACAGTGAGTAATTGATCAGTTCCGTGTTAAAAGAATGTCGGTTCCTGGACTTGCTCTATTTTCCATGTTTTACTGTTATAACATTTGCATGTTCATTGTTGTTATTTGTGGCGATCTTGATCTTATCCTCTGCAAATTTTTCTTAGAATTCATAGTTGTTTTATTTTACTCATTATTACTTCATCCATACTCAGGGAATTTGCATTTATGTTTCTCAGGATTTTTCACACAGGTCCTACTCTACCTCAAGCACTTCTTATAGCGGTTTGTTTTTACTTTGTCTCAGGATTGTTACTAGATATCGACTCTTTGAGATTTGTAACAATTTTCCGTATTTATGTTACAGGTTTGTTTACCATTACTAGTAAAATGCTTTCATTGTTTAACTTTGGAAGGGTTATCGAAGTGTCTCGAAAGCGTTTATGAAGTGCATGAATGAAGAATGAGGTCCAACTGTGGTCATCATAAATACTGACGTGAAGGCTTTTCGTTACAAACTTTCTATTAATGTCCTAGCTCTAATATTGATGAACTTATTACATCCATCCTTCGTGTCCGCAAATGTAAGTGGCTTTTCAATATGCTGGACTGTTCAGTACATTCACAGTTCGCCTTTAATTGAGATGTAGTGTTTCGTTAGATATTACACCAACAACTCTTGCGCTAAGGGGAACGCTACCCGTAGAAATATCTAGCCCTATAGCATTCCTTTTTTTTAGGGAAGACTTGTCAGTTAGAAAGCTGTATTTAGCACGTTGCCAACGACTCCTTATTTACTATGGAGAGTGTGTGGTAAAAGGAACCACCAAAGAGGAACCGCATTGAGCTCAATACAAAGGGCTGGTGTGCACCAACATGCATATTCAAGCCAATGCACAATATCACGAATGTGTTAGATTCGTGAGGAAGAAAGAAAAAAGATCCGAGACAATTCCCTTTGACCTACATGCTATTTGTCATTTTATGTCGGGATAGGGAAGATGAGTTTCAGTCGTTTATATTAAGTAGTAAGCCTTTTTATTGATTACAGACCTACATTACTGATCCATGAAGTTTTCCCGCATGGTTTGTCATGGTGCGCACCTATACTCCCGAGTCCACCAACCCTTCCATCACTACAGGACCGTGCAATTAATGTCAGGCTAGATCTTCCCGGGATGAGCTAACTGCCTGCAATCGACAGAACTGTGAATTGCTCGTAGTGATGGATAACCGGGATCACACTGGTGCGGTTGTTCCAGGATTCCAGAGAGAATTGACTCGATCGGCATTCCACAACATTCATAAAGAATATTGAATCCACTTAACAGTAGCCGAATCCATACACAAAACCCTTCATCGATTACGGACACGAGAAATAATCAAGTGCAAGGAGTGCACGGATTCATTCTGTAAGTGATGTGGGGTTGTATAAAAAAGATAGCGAGGCATATTTAAATTGTTTTATTTTTTCAGGTGACGGTATACTTTATCTTCGACTTCATGTTCTGTGTAGTTTCTTCACCTAATATTCTAGCGATTCGGTTACATTTCTAGGGCGGGCACTTATCCACGTTGCGGATCTTTCCCAAAGCCCATATTATTCGAAGCATAGTAAATGACAACATTAAGTTTAGAGCTGGAAAATGTTCTTATACTTAGGAAGAGTAGGTTCTTTCTCTTACTCTTTTTTTCTCCCAACAGTTTACTGCTTCATTGTATGGCTGTGAGGTGTTCCTAGGTGTCGGACTGCGTTCTAGAGCGGGGCGATTCGTCCCACCGGCAGGGTCTCCCAAGCTGAGAAGGAGTCCGACGTTTCCATCAGAAAGGCTAGTTAAGAGTATACCAATACTAGGATCCACCAACGCCCTGGTATCAAAGTCGCATGGTGGTAAATACCCCTCTGATCCACAAAGCCTGCGGCTGCCTTTAGTGGTGAGGACCTGAGGCAGATTTTGGCCAGGCTGACCTCGAGATTCCGGAGAACCAGAATGGGTTAACCGCCAAACCTGCGAAAAATGGAGATTATGCTGGGAGCCGCACAATAAGTGAGAACGGGCCATCCAAGTATCAAGTAAGTACTCTCTTTTTTAGAAATGAAAAAAACTAGGAGGTCTGAAAGGGTGTCATAACAAGGTGTCTGTGAACTCAATTAGTCCTTTATTTAAGTGAGGTTGTTATGAGAGCACCGGAAATGTAATTTTCCATTCTGCTACAAATAAGCTAAAAACAAAACAACATATCACAAATTCCATCCTTTCTTCTAGTCGACCTTGAACCCTACGAAACTATCGACAAGTCTTGCCTTCCCCCCGCCCCAACCTATCCCAGTGTACTGGTATGCATTCATATGCTGATCTCGTGCTCCGCTTGGATTCGCGGATCGATCGAGGATCTGCGAGCTGGTTCACACCTTTGCTTGTTCGTCTTTTTCTTCTATTATCATTGTTAACTTTGACTTGACATCTGGACTTTGTTTTGGCGTAAATGTGCGGAAATATGGTATTTTGCACAAAGACATACTACTTAAGTTGACCGTCGTGGACGTATCTTTCTCTTCTCCTGGAATTTGATATGATGATTTCAAAGCGACAAAAATCAGCAAAGACAATTTCGTCACTTTTTATGCATTGTATATTCTTTTTTCATGGCTGAGTAAAAGCTCTCCAATCGTCGGTGTTGATCAATCCCTGAGGGATGCGCCATGCATTCGACTTCATTAAGCACCATTTGGAGGTGATTAAATGCATATCTGTCCTTTAAATTGACTCGCGGGGTCTTACCGATGTATCGAGCCAGCGCTGCTATCCACCCAAACAAGTCTGGTACCAATTTGCCGACCCCGGAGGGATGGAAGGCTTGGTGGGCCAGCCATGGGCGCAGGGATCGATTCCACGTGTTTCCTGCAGGGCGCCTCCGACCACTGTGCCACAAGCGCCCTTCATGGCTAGGTGTGATATGAAATATAGCTGCGATGTGTCTACGACCCGGAGTTTTAAGCAGATCATAAATAATTGAGAAAATGACCGAGCTGCGATTTTTCGGCCAGGATGTCCCGTAATATTGGTGCACCACTGTTTTCTGCGCTATTCATGCGCTATATAGCGTTTAATACTCGAACTAAAATTTACAACTTGAGGATAATGGTGGTATACAATCTAAATTCCAAAATTGTTTACAGCCACCCTCCAGAACGTCATGCGAACATTGGAATGGGATAATATGGGAGTGAAAATCGATGGTCGGCAGATATATCACCTTTGCTTTGCTGATGATATCGTTCTTATAACACCAGACATTAGCCAAGCGGAACGAATGCTTGCGGACTTTGATAAAGCGTGTGGAAAGATTGGTCTTCGACTAAACCTCAAGAAAACGATGTTCATGAAGAACTGATTGGTTTCGTTTGTCCCATTCACGCTCAACGGAACGAATATCTCCGAATGCTCCAGTTATGTCTATCTAGGTCGGGAAATCAATATGATGAACGACTTAGCTCCAGAGCTGAGCAGAAGGAAACGAGCGGCTTGGGGAGCTTTCAAGAGCATCGAGGATTTAGTGAAGAGAACAAAGAACACCCGACTCCGTGTACACCTTTTCGTCTCAACGGCACTTCCTGCCCTAACGTATGCTTCAGAAACCCGGTTGCTACGTAAGCAAAATGAAAGATCACTCAGCGTTATCGAACGCGCAGTCATACTTTTTTCACATCTAAGAGTTCACGATTCTCCAACAGAGTTGGTGGAGATTTTTCAACGCCACGGATTTCCCTGTCTGTTGTTGTTTCAGGCTCATTTTGGTGATTTATTTCTATAAATGTACTGTTATACACTTTACTTTGCCTAACTTTTTACTTTGTACTTTGCCAAGCCAAAAGTAACGAGCATAGGCCTAGACATAAACAACAACCCTTATCCTTGCTCCCACGTATCGATTTTGTCACAAAAGGCAGCTTTCATGCGGCAGATTTGTGCCCTCTAGCCATTTGTACAACCTTTGCCAATCGTCAGCGTTCCTTGTGAAGTGCTGTACTTGTAGTTCTTCTTGTAAATACAACAAAATCACAAGTAATAATAAGTAGCAAAGCGTATTAAAAGATGGTAAGAGTAGAGAGAAGTCTAAAGGTACAGGATTTTACATTTTTTGTCACTTGGCATTTCTCACTACAAATAAGATATTTTTGAAGGCAATGGTCATTTATGAGAAAGTGACTTGTAGTAATTTATTTGACTAGGTGCTAATTAGGGCGTTTGTGACGCAGTGGTCGGGGGCGCCCTCCGACACACACACTTGGGATCGATCTCCGCGCCTGTAGCTCACCTACTCTTCCATTCCTCCAGAGACGGAAAATTGGTACCAGACTTGTCTGATAGATGACAGATGGAGGATAGCAGCAGTGGCTCGATGCATTGGTAGGGAACTGCGAATTTGGTGTAAGGGCCTGATATGCATTCAATCACCTCCAAACGATGCTTAGTGAAATCGGTTGCTTGCCGCAACCCTTAGGGTTTGATCACTGCCTAGAGTTTTATCCTTTTTATCCCTAGTGTTTCTATCACGATGACCGTTGTTGTGAAATGTTGTATTCCATGTTCATATGATTTGTTTTACCACTTCTTTGAATTGATACAGTCAGTCCCAAATATACGAACAAGGATGATCACCTCAAAATGTACGGAGGTTTGGTGAAAACCTTTCTGTTTAATGGTACTCAGAAGGTCTTCTGTTTTGACTGTCGCTGTAGATGTTGGCAGAGTTGTTTTTCTTTTGACAAGTTAGTGTTGTTTTTTTCTCTTTGTTCATTATTACTGAATGATATGACCAACTATTCATCTCACTTATGTCAGTTGTATTCCTAATCAAGGTATGTCTCTAGTAGGGACCATCGAGATAAGATCCATCCTTCAGAGATCTGTCCACACTGGACACTTTGTCCTTTATCGTCTGTGTGTTTTCAATTTTATGCAATGCACTGGCTATTAATTCATATGCATTTGTCTTTATGAGTGAGATCTCCTTTTCGTTCTTAGGTGTGCATGGATTTCCAAGGGACAGTGACATAGTGGGTAAACGTTGTCGACCAAATCCCATTATCCTTCATTTTACCTTGGCAGCTCACCTCGCAGCAGTAAACGAGACATCGCGAAACCTTTCAGGCGCTTACTAGCTTTCCGAGTAATGTAAGAGTTTGCATTTCATAAGCGGCTCCTTATTTTTTATTTATTTTATTTCATTTTATTTTATTTAACTTGTCTTCACATCTACTGTGCGGATCCCAGCACTTCTACATTCAATTCATTTCCTCGCATCCATCGTCCACGAATATCTTCCAACTTTTACGAGTGGAATATAATTTCAATGATGCTGAGATAATCTTAACCGTTTTTTGTTTACTGCCTACTCTTTTTAATGGCAGGGTATATTGCGAAATATAACTTTAATGAAGCTGAGATATTTGCAAAACTCTGGACCACAGGTGTCTATGGTGGGGAACGAACGCGCTATTGTTCTTTCCGGGGAGTAACGCGTTCACCACCACACCATGCGGGTCCTTCGTTTCGACTGTCTCTCAGCTAGTTCTATCGATCTTTTGCTATCAGCAATCACCCGTTAGCGGGATTAATCTGGGGAGCCCAAATCGGCAACGAACCCAGTTAGGCTGACGTTATATTTTATTTTATTATTTTTTATTTTATTTTTTTATATTTTTTACTTGGAGTCATATTTCGCAATATATGCCCTGCCATTCAAAAGAAGAAGGCAGTAAATAATAAGTCAAAATTTTAGGTGTGGCTTCGGTTGTTGCTTGAGGATTTTCGTTCCATCTCGAATGTCGTAAAGTGCCCATCGAGAAATTCCTCCTGGATTCCTGAGATAGCCGGGCTAGAGCGTTTATAATTGGATTGCGGAGAGTGATTTTTTCCAGACAAGTCCTGTATCAATTTCGGGATCGCGGATGGTGGCTTGGTTGGCTCGGAGCGGAATCGAATTAGCACCGTGTTCGTGAGGGCGGCCATCATTACCACTTTTTTATCCGCTCCCTCAGCACTTCTTTGAAGAGATTTTTTTCCACATTGGACTGTCATGTCTATTGAGATTCATAGAGGTATTAGGAAAGCCGGTACTTGTTACTTGTATTAGAACAGACGCTAATGGTCCCACTTTGACAAACCAATCATAAGCACAAATATCTCACAGGTAGTCTGTTCAACTTTACGCCTTCATTACTACTAAACGGTATTAGTTAACTTGGCGGCGTGTATAGGGCTGCCGTTAAACTTACGCTAGAATACACACCGGATCGATCACTGGTTCGACTCCGCACGACGGGCTCATCATCCGTTTCATTCCTCCAGGATCAGCAAATCGATACTACGCTTATTCAGAAAAAAGGTAGCAACAGTGGCTTGATAGGTTGACAAGCCATCGTATGGGCCAGTTATGCATCAAGTCATGTATATGATGTTATGAATGGAGTCGAATGCAATGCGCATCACTTAGGGATTAGTCGACGGCGAAAGCTTTACTATTAAGCTTTTTGCAAAATTCTATCAGATTTCAGTTCGTATATGTTAGTGCGCCATCTCTACGAATAGTAGTGATTTTAGGGCTACAGAGTTTCATTAAGATTTGAATATTACTTTTCTTACGCAAAAAATTGGCACCAAGGATTTCGTCAGTCCTCCGGCTATTCGTCCATCCTAAGTATTCTATGGATTATGGATAGTGGGAGGTTGCCGTATTTTCCACATTGTATCCTTCGGTTTCATTGTATTCTATACTCTACTTCATCATAATGATGTTATTACTGTATGATTTTTTCTATTTTATTTTTGCTATGTTACTGCTTATTTTGTCCATGCATATTGTTATGTCAAAAGGAATGTTTTGCTACCTTCCTGGATTAGTGCGCCATCTCTACGAATAGTAGTAATTTTAGGGCTACAGAGTTTCATTAAGATTTGAATATTACTTTTCTTACGCAAAAAATTGGCACCAAGGATTTCGTCAGTCCTCCGGCTATTCGTCCATCCTAAGTATTCTATGGATTATGGATAGTGGGAGGTTGCCGTATTTTCCACATTGTATCCTTCGGTTTCATTGTATTCTATACTCTACTTCATCATAATGATGTTATTACTGTATGATTTTTTCTATTTTATTTTTGCTATGTTACTGCTTATTTTGTCCATGCATATTGTTATGTCAAAAGGAATGTTTTGCTACCTTCCTGGATTATTAAACTAACAAGAGGTTCATAAAAAGGTTTACTCGGCCAACGATGCCGATGCCTTCGTCGAGAGGAAGAACGACTGTGGACCATTGACTCGGATCGTCGGCTCTGAGGACGAAGACGTCGGAACGTTAGCCGATTAAACCTCTTTATCAACCTCGTGTTAGCTTAATAATTCAGGAAGGTGTTGATTTTTAATGATGAGGTTAAATGAGGGTCGGTTTGAGGAAGAACTTTTGTTTTAATAGCTATGAAATTCCTAGTATAAAGAAGAATTCGCATAAATCTGTGATTATTTTCTGGTTTCGCAATTTGAACGTTCGTTTTCTGTTTAGAATGTTGTCAGTACAAAAAAAGGGAAGGAAACTGGTCCCTGTTTTGGGTTGCCCGTTGCCGATCGATACACATCAGGTTAGAGGTGGCATTGACCGTTGGCTTTCGTCGTCTCTCTGTTTCGCCTTCGTAAACAGAACCATTGGTGCTGTATGAGTTGTTTTGGAATGTTTCTGGTAAAGTCGAAGTCACTAGTCCTTTTTTGTTCTCTGTGCTTTCCCACAATTATTGATTACGAAGAATGAAAAGATATAACTATTCTTTACTCTGTTAACAACCTTATAGCAGTAGCGAAGGATTATGTGAAAAAGTTTCTGTTTTTTTCCTGCCAAGTTTACATTCAGACTTATTTCTTATTGAGATTAATTTTATGACACGCTTCTCTGCTTTTTCCAGAAAACTTCGTGGAATTGATAATTAACAGATCAGATCACTTAGTTCTTTTCCTTATCATTATCAGTTGGCGCGTGTGGGGCAGTGGTTTGAGGCGCCACTGCGACACACACGTGGAATCGATCCCAGCACCCATGGCCCACCAAGCTTTCCATTTCTTCGGGGTGGGCAGATTGGTACCAAACTTGTCTGGGAGGATAGCAGCACTGGCTCGATACTTCGGGAGGCCACCGCGAGTCAGTTAGAGCCGGCTATGTATTTAGTCACCTCCAACGATACTTAATGAAGTCGAATGCATGGCGCATCCCTCAGGGATTGATCAACGCCGAGAGCTTTATCTTTTTATCCTTTATCAGTTTACAACAGGTGATTAGTGCGCTTCTTCTTCATGTCAGGTTTTTGTAGATTTTACCTTAAACCTTTTTAAAGAAATCCATATGACGTCATAAAATAAGCAAGTCTTGAATTCCGGATTCGAGACTTACCTTGTAACACTTCGCTTATTGGGCCCTTCAGTGCTAAATCTACAGTTTTACGATATAAAAAAATGTTTTTACTTAAGTATTTCTTATGGCATTTTGCAGTGTTTTACCAATGTTAATTTTTCGCTTTACTTCTTACCATAATTTTCACGAAATTAGCTGATAGAAAGGCGAAACGACGGAATCGCACAGTGTAGTGGGGAACGCGTTAACCCCGAAAAGGAAAATACCTTGCTCAATCCCCACCGCAGACACTTGACGTCCGGAGATTTGCAAACATCCCAGAATCGTAGTGGCTTTTCATTTTTAAAAGAATCACATACAATTTCAGAGCTGAAATTTTTTGCCGTCCTGTCGTCTATTCAATGTTTAATCTTTAAATACACCTTTATCCACTTATTTTAGCATTCATTACCACGAAATTAACGAATTTTTTTTTACTTAATTTAAAGAGCGAGGAGATATCTATTGTAGTTGCTCGAATTGTTCGCGCTGGAAACACAACGCTTGTCATGCAAAGCATGAGTGGGCGAGGCAGAGCGGACGAGGTGCCTTCATTGAAACCCAATGCGTAGACTTTTTAGCAGTTTGTTCTGTCAACGAGAGTTTCTCTGTCGCAATTTTTGCCTACGGTCGATGACTTGTCCAAAAGAAACGTTACTTCCTGTAGGGATTTTGAAAACCTATTCCCTACACCTAATAGTTTACAAAACACCCTTTTGATTGAGGGCAACTCTTCAGAGTGACGTACTTCTTCAGTGGTTAACCAGTCTTATTACCGCAGTCTTTAGCTGATGTTTTAAACTTCGTGCTGAAAAATTTTGGTTTCACAATCTGCAGTGTACTATTTTCACACTTAAACAGTTTACTCGCCCCAAAAAATGAACATTGTTTACATACAAGTTGGAGTTTCCATTTGCAACCAGGTTTTCACTTAGAGCTTTCAGCTCTTTCCTAACGTATTTCACGCAGAAAATCCATTTCTTACCTTCAATCAACGCATCCCTCGTAATGCTTTCATTTCCTGCCTGCAGTCAACATTTTCTTTGTTTTAGCTCTCAACCACACTTGAGGCTCTGAGTTAAAGAAGAGGGACGCTTCATAAACTGTGGAGGTAGTAGTGTTCCTATTATTTGTCCACTTCAACACCATCGCGCTTCTCTACTTCGGTTGTGTTGTCCATCGCCCTCTTTTGAACTTTAAGATGACGTGCTTGAGGAAACCCTATCCTCTTCGTTCCCTACACGTGACACGATCATCCGAGGTAATTCCTCAACCAGTGGACAACTTATGTGCCATTTATCGTCGTACAGATTCTGCAATTATGTTGTACATACTTTTAGGAGGCGGCTCTTCCTCTGTAGGGCTCAAGGGATTGGATAACGCATACGTACTTTCTGGAACTGTATATTTTCCTGTAGTTCGTATTCGGAACCGCCATTAGTGTCCTGTTCTTGTACGACCTGTCTCTTCAGTCATACATTGCTTTTTCAGCAGAATGTGTTCAAACAGGATTTCAAATGTGTCTTTCATCATGACTTAGGCTACAATAGGATCGTATGAGCTATGGCAATGTGGTACTTCCGCTGTGAAGTTATAGCTCGGTGATTTTCCTCATCCCGTAAAGCAGCATATGCTTTTGTAGCCCGTACTTGTTCGTTTACTCCGTCCAATTTTCGTTCCTCCTGGACAGAAAGTGCAGGAGGTTCTACGTTGTTCTTTAGCTCATTTTCTTTCTTGATGAGGGGTATATGAAGACCGAAGTTAAATTCCTCATCAGCTGCCGTAAATAAAAGGTAGATAATACTGCTAGAATGTTCTATTCTTGGATGCTAGCGGCAGTTTAAAACGATGAACCAAGAAAACTGAATTCATTATAAGGACAAAGTCAGTGACAACAAGGTGAAGGTTGGTAGGCAAACAAGAAAGAGGGGCCTTCGAACGAGGAACGGCTTCTTGAGGAAACTTTACGTTTTATGTTCCATTGTCGCTGCGTAAACAGCATGATAGACCACTCAGCGTTATCGTACGCGCAGTCGAAAGGACGATGCTAGGAGTATCCCGTTTCACATAAGTAAGGAATGGAATCCAAAGCTCCGACCTGCGTCAACGACCAAAAATCGAAGATGCTGTTCTATACGCCAAACAGTCGAAGATAAGGTGGGCCGGACACGTAATGCGTATGAATGATAACCGATGGACAAGAGCTGTTAGTGACTGGATTCCTCGGGATGTCAAACGTA
>MQTX01000055.1:827483-909103 GCA_009735665.1 Angiostrongylus cantonensis
GGCCATCTCGGAATGAAAGAAGGAGTAATGAGTCCGAAGTGGCGGGTCGAACCAGCGACCACCTGTGTATTGCAAGACACTCTTAACCACTGCGCTGCACGTGCCCAAGAAGGAGTGTGGTATCTCATATTTACACTTGCAAAATTCACTATAAAATTACTAAATTATAGAGTGCTGCAGTGTTTTACTTTAATCGGTGTAAAGTATGTCTACATTGCTGCTGAGAAGTCATTGCAATCACGGTGTTCTCCTTTCGACAGAAATATTATCAGTGTTGCGGCTTGACGAGATAATGCCCACTCGCCGTACTGATTAGGTGTTTTGAGAACACCGTGTGAATGTGGTAAGAATTGGAATGTTATGAACTGAAAATCGGAACAGATGACGGGCAGCTGCTGCAACTTCGCTTCGCGGAAGACGTCATTCGTATGACCCAGCATTAACCAGATGTCGGATGCCGATCGACTCTAAAAAGCCTGCAAACAGTCGAGTAAACGATATTCATGGGGAAGGGGTTTATTTTTCACGCTTTTTCACAGTGACCTGGAACAAGTATCGTGCAATGCTCCACTTCTGTGCATCCGGTTGGAGATAAGCATTTTTTTTTCGAATTCCAAAGTTCGGCGCGTCAATAGATGACGAATTTCTTTCCGACCAATACTCTACCCTGTGTAGCAGCTAACTTTCTTGAGTTTTAAATTTTACTAAATCGATTTTTAATATGGCTTCATTCACTTGCATTGCCTTTCTTCGCGTTGCGCGCTGAGTGTTCTGAAGAGACGTCACCTGACTCCACATGTCCTTAGAGCGTAGAGAAGTTGCCCAATGCATTTTACCCACGTACAAGGCTCAACGCTGTTCTGTGCGGATGATGTTTTTAATGAAGGAGGTACCTTGTTGGTTCTCGGACAAATATTCAAGCATTGTAACCGAAATAAGAAGTTATTTTAATACCCAGTGACACCAGAACAACAATTTTAATCAATTTTTTGGTTTGTTTTCGTTTATTTATCCCAGGACGCTTATGCATTGTTGACTCCCTTCTGTATCATGCAAATTCGATCCTACTCTTTCGCAGTAAACGACGGTTAGAATTACTCATCGCATGACTCATGACTCAATGAGAGGAACCAGTTGGAACTCCGGAATCGACTCTGGCCATCTGCTCGTTTAATGTATTGCAAAGCTTCTAGGTTTATACAACTCGCATTTTCCACGAACTCTAGAATTTACCACAAAAGACAGTGTGACTGAAGCATCGTGGTTAGTGATGTCTATATTGTAAACATGGATCGCTTGTTCGATTCCACGCCTCGGAGAAACCAAACCATCCATCCCATCGTTTTTCGTCATCATTTCTGCAACAGCTGCATTGTACACAATCCATCTGGAGCGTTATGTGTTAAGTATTTGGCTCCTACTAAAGGTTTGTGAAAAGATTTCTTGGAGCTTTTCTGGAAGTTAACGGTCAATAATTTTACATTTCTATCTCTCAAGTACTTTTGCTTGTTTCTTTTTGCGTTCTTCATGTGTTCATGTGTTTTGATGTAGCAGGAAGAATAGAAATTACACAAATAGTTTACACTAAAACCGCTGCGAGAATGACACCTTAATTGTTGTTGATTACACTGATGCTGGCAATCGGATAGCTCAATTTCTCTCTTGGCTTACCTAATTCTACACAATATATATATATATTTACATTAAATAATAGTTTTAAATGTTACATAGACGAGTAGGTAAAGAAGCACATTTCTTCGTTCATCTACTTGTCTAATGCAATGCTACACTCGTGCGTCAGATGTCATTGTTCCTGTCTCCTTGCAGTTTTGAAACAAACATTTCCATCGATTGTGCAGAAAGTCTTTTAACTGGTAAGGGTTTCAGGGACAACAGAACAGAACAAAAGTTTCAGCACAATCTTTATGTGTATTGACCATTAAGACTAGATTTCATTTTTGGCTTGATGTATCGTTTGATGGGACCCGTAAATATGTTGATTAATAGGAGAACACTATTCTAGATAGCTATGATTCGCTACTATTTTATAAAAGAATCTGTAGAGGAATAGCCTAATCTGCTCAGTACGAAGGTCATCGAGTATTCCTGCTCATTCCGGGGCTTTTCTTGGTGCCTCAAGAGAGTAGTTCTCTTTCTTCTTTCCCTCAGAACTGATCTCGGCCCCAAAAAGTCCCTACGTATCAGTCTGTTGTTATTTCTGAAGGGCATGATAACGTGGTCTGGTCTGGTCTGATCTGTTTTCGACTTTTTTCATCTCTGGCATGTTTGTTTTGACGAGCATGTGTTGTAACCTCTCTCATTCTAGATCAATAGACGACATCATGCAAACAAATCTCAATGCATATACTTTCTTTAACTGGAAAGTACCTCTAGTTAGTTGATATGTGTCACTCGTTGTACTCGATGTTCTCGATCAGCGTAATCACTCGTACCATCTCTTCTTGATCGTCGTATTGATTTATCAGTAATACCTGTCTATTGATTTACCGCCAGTCCTGTTGGTTATTGCGTCTCCAGTGTTTAGTCAATGTCTCCATTCGAACCAGTTGTGGATTGTGGTTGTTACGTAACGGATTTCTAATATTAGCTGAGGAACTGGTCTAGTTACATGTGGCAGAAGCATTTGACGAGGTCCGTCGCGTTGGAAATTAGTGCAGCAATAGGAAAAACAAAACAAAACAAAGCCATCCAACGGGCACCAATATTGTATTCATTAGGTACACTCATAGATTGTACATCAGCCGTTCTATGTGCATCAGTAAGATTGTGCGGTGTTGTTCTCACGTAGCCAATTCTCGATGCAGTGTGAATAATGTCATTAACAAGATGAAAATAACGTTGTTGCCAGCTGGTGTCTCTTATTCCGGTGTCTTTCAAGTTTTCAGTTGTCATGCTATGGAATGACTCTGAGCAGTTTCGAATTGGCATCGAGCTATTGGGGCTCTCTCTTTGATAGTGGTCTCGTTGTACAACGGCGAAGTTCTGATTTTGAACACTTCTTGGAAGCATCGAAGTTTTCGGCTCAATGGTAGTGGGAAATTTCGCAATACCTTAGTATTTGGCCACCGCCAGCATGTTTGTGTATGGCTCACTATACTGAGGAGTTTCTGAAATTTAACTGGATTGCACAGATGTCGTTCGTTTAACATTCTTTAAGATCTGTTCAGGATGACTTGGATAAAGCATTTGTTAATAGCAGACAGTACTAGAGCGAAAACTGATGTCGCGTAGTCTCCATTTTCGAACGACGGCACAGTATAGCTAGTTTTACATTGATTTGATATCCCACATTTCCCCAGACAGTGTAAGAGCCAAATCAATATCTTAAGAAGCTTTGACGACAACTTGTTCACTTTCTATTATCTTTCAGAATGTAATACCTTCTCGGCTGAAAGTCAGAGGCTGCTGCTCATGGTTGTCATATAATTGGCCAAGACATAGGGAACGCTTTGGCTACTCTTCCTGACCTATGCAGACAGCATTCTCCATCGCTGTTGTTCTTGCTTCTTAAGGTCCTATTTAGCCATGTCTTTAGAGAGTTCTAGAAGATCGGTATAAATTGGTATTTCTTTGCAGTTTATTTACTTCCATATTTACATGCGAGAATATGGATTTTTCAGAGACAAGTGCCTCTTGATGACTTTGAAACCATTCTAAGTAACAGTTTTCTTCAGTATCGTAATCGGCCGGCAGTTTATGGCACCTTCTGAACTTGGTCAGTCGCATAATATGTGCATGTTGGTGCAAATCACTATCGTAATGCTCGATTTTGGCAGAATTTTGTGATGCTGTTGTTATGACCTTTCCATCTTTCTCTGTATTACCATATCGTAGAGCTGCTCTGAGAACAAGTGAACGGAACAACTTTTGATATATTTATTTATATGATCTTATAAAATGATCTTTCTTAGCTGATGCGAGGTTGGTATGTCTTCGTTGTCGTTGTCGTTGTTGTTGTTGTTGCTGTTGCTGTTGTTCTTGTTGGTCGATGGCTGACGCCTCGGCAATTTCGCCACCCACAGAGCCGTGAATCAGCCGTGATGTTATTCGTGAGTCCCACTCGTAACATCACGGCTCTGAGGAAGGCGAAATGGCCGAAACGTTAACCAACAAGTACAGCAGCAACAACAACAACAACAACAACGACAACGAAGACTTATACCAACCTCGAATTAACTAAAGAAGATCAGTTTATAAGATCATATAAATAACTATATCAACTATCTATGCCGAGGTTTACGGAAAGTCGGTTTTATAAGTTATTAAGGAACAGGTTTTGTTTTTGGTGAAATATATCTGTGTATTGCTTCCTACGTTCTGCTTTGGGGTGTGAATGTACTGACGGCTGTTTTGTCGGGCGGTGTCGGAGTATAATTACGTTCATTTGTTGGTAACTCTCTTGTAACGTCTTTATTTTCTGTTCTGATCGGTACCAAGGTACAATCTTAGTGCAGCACACAAGCTAACCGAAACATAGATGCTTGTATATGAATGCAGAAGGTGTAAGTCATTCCACTCTAGCAAATGCTGAGAAACCATATCCGCATAGCCATGTGTTCGTCCGGCACCTCCCTAACGCCCTTCTCCAATCCATGTGGGAACGGCTTAGCTCGCCTATTTTCGAGATTACAAGGAGAATCGACTGGGCCAGGGTTTTAAAACATTCATAAAGAAGACGAAATCCTCAACCATAAGCCGAAACAGCAGGCGAAATGTTTTAAGACCTTTATAGACGATGAATGTGAGAATGTGAGCAGACGAATCGAATGCGAGAGTTGGTGGGATCCGCAAAATAGCGCCATGTTTTTGCTGAATATGTTTTAAATTGGAAATACATACTCAACCAGTTATCTGAATCAAACGCAACAAGTAGAAATGACGTTTAGTTTAGTATGTGCTCAAATTCTTTTCACGAATGTCTTTAATGTAAAAAAAAATCTTGAGCCGCTGAGGATTGAGACTAATTGACGTCTCATATTTCAGGGTAGGGTTTTAAACGGGGACCGAGCCCACCGCTGTACTTGCTTGACTTCAGATGTTTTCCCTTTCTGTACTGCATTGGATTACTTTGCATCGTGCATGTATTAATATTTGGTTTTTGTGAATACATAGTGTATCCTATTTGTCGAAATATCCAGTAATTTAATATGACTGCGAAATTTGTGGGAGGCAGTCGGCGTCGCTTCCAACCAATTGGCTCGACAAACTATGATAGAGTTTCACAAACTACTCGTGACGACAGTTACCTCCAGGGCCCATTGAGTCCTTGTTGATCGGCAAAATCACTGAACATTATTTACACCGTACAAAAAAATGGTTACCAGGACATGTGGTAAGGGAAACGATAATGATACCCTTTCATGTTAACAACAAACGAGTTTACAAGCGGTTATAGGTGATCTGGTGAAATCCTCCATTATCTGAACACCTTTGGTACATTTGCAACAATGACAATATTGGAACGCGTGTAGCACAGTGGTGAGAGGTGCTTTGCATGAAGCACTAGATCGTTAGCTGGTTCGATCCTGCGTCCCGTGCTCACTAATCCCTCCATCCTTCCGGGGTCGAAAATTACTACTAGACTTGTCTAGAAAGAAAACAACACTAACTTAATGCACTGCAGGCCCTCTTATAGGTCAGATGTGCAGTCAGAAATTCGACGTTTACGAAACTTGATGTAGTCGAATGCATGGCGCACCCCTTAGAGATTAATCAACGCCCAATGCTTTATCCTCTTTTAGGGCGCTGGTTTTTGTTCCGGTCTTTCTAAGGATCATTCACATGATCAATCTCTCTTTTGGATATTTTTATTGCTATATAGATTTTTTGCTCTGTTGTTTTTCTCAGTGGTTTTTATTTATACAGAAACTGATTGTCGTAGTAGAGAAGTGGCTCAAATTTAATGATTGCGTCGCTTTTCAAAAATTCTTTCGGTCGTTCAAACAAAAGTTTTATTGCAGGTCCCGATCTGAAGCCGACATTGATATAACATCAGTAACTTGATATAAATTCCAACAAAGCACCATGGGTGACGATGAGATTATGCGAAAAGTAACCTTACTTTAAACTTTACTTTGCACTAATTTCAAAGTAAAAAGTAAAAGTAAAAATTCTGTGCTGTGTGAACATTGAAAGACGTGTTTAGGTTGAAGTGAAACCGGATGAGTTCAGCGGTCTGATTGGGAATATCGCTGGGAATTTTATTCGAGACAGAGTAATTTTTATTTATTATTTGGAAACTACTCACAACCTTATCTATAGTGTCTCATTCAGAGATCCTAGTTTTGATGTTTTTTTTTTGGAAATTTTAACTTCTAGGTGGGCGGACCAGGTGGAGATATCCTTGCTGGACTTGCTGATAACGTTCTTGGTGGTGGAGGTGGCGGAGGTAATATATATTGGATCTTTTTTTAATTCTATAAAATCATTTTCTCTCTTATGATTCGGCCTCTCACACTGTCCTTGATTATCCGGTCAACTATTCGCAGGCATGTCTGGCATCGCTGAATTAATGATATCCTGGTAATATTCTCGCTGCAAGCCAGCAAACATCTCATTGAACCATAAGGGTCACCGACCGCTTATGGTGAAGTTCTCGGAATATCCTTACACTGCTAATTGGAGTTCCATGTGAAACCTTATCCAGTCATCGTTTAACACCCCAGTAAACCAAGCATGCGATTCCGCTCACTTTTAGATTTTTGTTCAAAATATGAAGGCGTTCAAATAAAGTGCAGAGTTCCTCACGACGTGTAAAGATGGGTGATAGTTCTTCGTGTTTATCCTCTTTTATTGGTACTAGATTTGTCTGGGAGGATAGCAGCACTGGCTCGATACATCGGTAGGCTACCACGAGTCAATAAAGGCCAGATATGCATTCATTCACCTCCAACGATACTTAATGCAGTCGAATGCATGGCGCATTCATCAGAGATTGATCAACGCCGAGAGTTTTATCCTTTATTTATTATTTGCCCTCCTTGCGCAGCGTTCTTTTTTCAATAAATGCCTATTCAATAACTGAAGACGGTGCTGCGCAAGATCAAGGGTTTATCCACATTCACATCAATACGACTGATTGGAAATCACGTATGATTAAACCTATTGAAGTTTTCTTATGGCTATGTTTATATTTTGCTAAATATGTTTGTGTTTATGTAGTGGATTTCGTTAACCTTTCTGTTTAAAAATCAGTGTGGAATTATGGGTGGCTATTGCCAGTGATGTAAGTCTTCCTCTGCAACTGAAAACCATCTGGTCGGTGACGCCAAGTGTATGTCGTGGTTTTCTCCATGTTGTGTTGTTCAGGAGGATATAATAGATTTGACGGTGGAGGCGGTGGTTTCTACGGTGGTGGTGGTGGTGGACCACCGCAGCCACCACCAGAACCGAAGTCTAAAGGCAGCAAGGCACTCGATTTCCTTGGAGGACTCATCGGTGGCCGAAAAGACAAAAAAGGTTCGACAGGACAGCTGTGTTCAATGCATTTGTTTTTGCATGCAACTTTCCAACTTTTTTTTTATAATGATTCAAGCAAAGTGTTGAAGGTATGCAAATATTCTACGTCATACTTGGGTAATTAAACCTATATGACGAAGTTCGTTGGATTTCATCCCCACTTCCTTAATTGATAATCGATGGTCTCTAATGTCAATAACATATGTGTTTAATTTTTTTGTGGTTGTTACCTTTACGCATGTTATTCAACCGATCCTGTCCAGTCTACTAATAATTTGATACTAAGATACTAACAGTGTTTACCTTGGTTGGGAACGTTTCACTATGAACCATTTAGGTCATGATCCGATTACTGACGTCTTCGCTGACTTCCTAGACAGTGGAATGTTTATCTAACCGTTAAACGGCCACCATTAAAATTGAATGAATTTTCCACTTTTCTAAACGTTTCCTTTTCATGAGTCAGTTCAACCTGTCCAGTCTACTAATAATTTGATACTAAGATACTAACAGTGTTTACCTTGGTTGGGAACGTTTCACTATGAACCATTTAGGTCATGATCCGATTACTGACGTCTTCGCTGACTTCCTAGACAGTGGAATGTTTATCTAACCGTTAAACGGCCACCATTAAAATTGAATGAATTTTCCACTTTTCTAAACGTTTCCTTTTCATGAGTCAACGTGTGCTTACATAAGCCAACATAGCCCGTCTCGAATGGCACTTCCAATGAGCAACTGCACGAACTTACTAATTTATATCCTAGAAAGGAATTCTACCCACATTGTTAGTATTGAGACTCATAATCCTCCGTTGTCGTTCCGTCGGTCCAGCCCAAATTCATTTGCTAAATGAAACGATGGCAACCTAAAATGAATATTACGAGCTATAAAATTGTGTTCTATAAGGTACTAACTATGTGGTAAGTCTTTAAAATACTGGGTAGTGTTTATTTTCTGCAGGAAGTCGAGGTGGCGGATACAATGATGGAGGCTTTGGTGGTGGTGGATACAGTGACGGAGGATTTGGCGGTGGTGGACGGGGACAAGGAGGTGGTGGAGGAGGATTTAATTTGAATGACATTGGAGGTACAGTTTTCTTTCACGAAGCTTTCGCAGCAAATTGTTTAACGTATCCAGTACTTATAAATATACTAAATACATGTTATAACTGATTCTCAGACCTATTTTACGTATAGTGTTGGCTCAATTATTGTTGCTAATAGAGTTCATCTAAGTATGTTATCTGGATCGTTAAGTAACATCATCATTACAGGTATCATAAATTCTATCAGCGGCGGTGGTGGTGGAGGTGGTGGCCGCAGTGGCGACATAGGTAGCATCATTGGTGGTATCGGTAGCCTCATTGGAGGTGGTGGTGGAGGAGGACAATACGGCGGTGGTGGTAAGTGAAAGATATCTGAATTAGTCTACCTTGTCTTGCATTCTTATGTTAAGTATTATGGTTGAAGGTGGCAACATCAATCCGAACCGTCTGAATGGAGGGATGGTGAATATTATCGGAAATTTAATTGGCGAAGCAGCGCATCGTTTTCTTGGAGTTGATCCGGCTACTGGTCGAATTATTGGTTCGTGAATATTTTCCATTAGTTGTATGGTTCTTACGCACTGGACTTGAAGCAAGAGTGCTTGGTACAAAATCATAAGCAGATTCCAAGACCAGTTTTCTTTTAATCGTTGTATTAGTTGTTGTCACAACCTTATTAACCTAATTAATTGATTAATTAAGTAACAATAGCCAATATTTCGGCGGTTTCACCTTCTTCAGAGACTAGAAAGGTCAAATTGGTATACAGTCTACTCAATCAAACCTCTTCATAATCTCAGCAGTTTAAATTTAATACATATATTTCCGTTCGCATAATAAACAGCTTCTTTTGAACATCCACCACTTTGTTCTTTGTCTCTACTGTACTTTTTTACTTGTAGTAAACTTTCTATAAAAGTCAGCGTCGTAGTGGTTTTATTTCACATCATATCCTGCCGTGAAAAGAGTAGGCAGTAAATAAAAGGTTAAAGGATTGTGATTTCGAATACAACCTCAGCTTAACTGTGTTTAGTGTAGATTTGTGCTTCGCAGATTATTCCCCTGGACGAGTGATTGCCGATGGCACGGTTAGGCTAGCAAACTGACCAAGAGGAAGGCAAAACAAGGGCCACGGTTGGCGTGGTGGGTAATACGTGGGCCTCGGAAAGTATTATCGCCTGTTCGAATCTGGCATGGAATCTAGACTTTGAAAATATCTCGGCGTCATACTGATTGAAGATATGTATATTAAGTTTTATATGCCGAGGTTATTAAAGTATTCTGCTGAGTAGTTTGCATGTCAATTTAACCTTTCCAGGCCCAGAATTGCGGGAAACAGCAGGAACGATAGCAATTGTGAATTAAAAAATGCTGTAATAACAACCTCGTGTTTGCTCATCAAGCGAAATAGTTAATCATAAGTAGATTATTGATGTTTTAAGCATTGCTGGATATTTTCTTCAATGTTTAGGGGCTGTTGCTGGAAACGTCATAATGGGTCTTGGTGGCAAGGACAATTCTTTGGGCAACATTGGGAAAGTTATATTGGACAATATTATATCCGGAAAGTTCAGACGTGATGTAAGCACATTTAAAGGCTAACTTTTCTTACCTTTCGGCAATTTACTTTCTATATAACTTAGGTTGATCCATTTGTACGCCCTGAACCCCGACCAGATCGCGGCGGAACTGGTCCAAGTCCCATTCAGCCTATTCCTTCTCATGAACCTCTTGACTTTTACGCAGAGAGGGACAGATGTTTAGCAGTGAGCATTACATGCTTTACATATGTTCTATTTATTTACATTTTGCATAGTGATTTTTCCATGTGCTGACATAATTGATCTAGGAGAAACGCCTCTTTGAAGATCCACATTTTCCTGCTCAGGATAGCTCCTTGTTCTACAGCAGAAGCCCACCAAAGCGTGTTGATTGGCTTCGACCTGGTGTAAGTCTAAAGTGACTAGTTACTTTGTTTCGTGCTAATATTAAGCTGTCCTAATATTACCACAGTTCATCACATTGTTTGAGTTTCAAAACTAATAACCTTCTGGCCCACATTATTTAACTTGCACTTCGACCTCACTTGCTGTTTTGATCTACAAAACCAGGGCTCATAGGTCATCTAATAGCTGCTTAGAGCTTCATGTGAAATGAATTTCAGGAAATCGTGCGTGAGCCTCAACTTATAACCGAGGGACACTCTCGTTTCGATGTTATCCAGGTAAAGCCGAGGATTTGCAATCATAAAAGTTGTAAAGCATGTTATTCCACAATTACTCCAGGGAGAACTTGGTGACTGCTGGCTTCTTGCGGCAGCTGCTAACCTTACTCTTAAAGATGAACTCTTTTACCGTGTTGTGCCACCTGACCAGTCGTTCACAGAAAATTACGCAGGTTTGTGCTTTCAAACACCGTCTCGGGAACTTTTCTATGGATATTTGAGGTATGAAATTCCTACTAAATTTTATTGGTATTTTCGCGTGTATCTCTCATAGATTTCCGTTCTGCGTGAACCACCCATGAAGCTATTATTAGTACTCATTGTTTGGTTGGAAACTTAGTTTAAACCACTTTTGAATGGGAAACCAATTCGATTTTATATCAGGAAGATTGAATGTTTTAAAACTTTGTGTATAGGTATTTTCCACTTCCAATTTTGGCAGTATGGCAAATGGGTGGACGTTGTTATTGATGACCGTTTGCCAACGTCCAATGGTGAACTGCTGTACATGCACTCGAAGAGCCACAATGAGTTCTGGAGTGCTCTGTTGGAGAAGGCATACGCGAAGTGCGTCAGATTCCAGCTGTTTTTTACGCTTTATTATCACTTTTAGGTAACACTAAACAGTGCTTTTCTAGACTGTATGGTTCATATGAAGCTCTGAAGGGAGGTACAACCTCAGAAGCACTTGAGGATATGACAGGTGGTCTCACGGAGTTTTTCGACCTTCATCAGCCGCCGAAGAACATAATGCAAATGATGATGAGAGGGTAATTGTTGAACCATTGCTTGCCTCGTTCAGAAAATTTCCGTGGTTCCTCAATTTTTAATCACTCTTAGTTTCGAAATGGGATCTCTTTTTGGATGCTCAATTGAAGCCGATCCGTCTGTATGGGAAGCGAAATTGTCGAATGGCCTCGTGAAGGTTAGCTTCGAGATCTTGAATGAGATCCTTGTATTTCTTCCAAAGTTATGGACAAGGTAATCATAAGCATTATGTACTCAAAGGGCCATGCGTACTCAATAACTGGAATGCGTATTGTGAATGGACCTAATGGGCAGGTTTGTCTGATGCGTGTCCGTAATCCATGGGGAAATGAACAGGTGACCACATTCCTAACTTATTTGTATTCATTTGCGCTTATTCGCTTTATTACTAAGAAATCAAGTCCTAGGGAAGTTTAGTCAGTTCTGCTTTACTAGTAGCGTACTTAGGAATGGAACGGTCCGTGGTCTGACAATTCGTACGAGTGGCGTAGTGTGCCGGATAATGTTAAAGAAGAAATGGGTCTTCGCTTTGACCATGATGGCGAGTTCTGGTAATGCTTTCCTCTCTCTACACCTTCGTACTTATTTATCGCTTCGCTTCATATTTACTTGTCAGTTCCTGACGATTTTTCCTAAATTAGCTTAACAGTCGTTACCTTCAATATTGCACCCTTTAATTTAAATCTCAAAGGTGCCCTGCAGTATACCTGGGTTCGGTCCCGCGCAACAGGCTCACCAATCCATCCATCCTTGCGGAGTCAGCAAATTGGTACCAGACTTGTCTGGGAGAATAGCAGCACTGGTTCGATACATCGGTAGTCCACCATGAGTCGTTGTAGAGATCAGATATGCATTTCATTACCTCTGAAGACGCCCAACGAACTCGAATGCATGGCGCATCTCCCAGGGATTGATCAGCGCTGAGCTTTTTTTTTTAAATTTTAATGTCATCAAATTATATTGGCGACGATTGGCAATCTACATGTCAGTTATTGCAAGGTCGATCGATCTTTCCTTCGGCTAGACAAGAACTGCCATAACTTCACTTCAAATATATTTTTATTGTAGGATGAGCTTTGAAGATTTCATGAGAAATTTCGAGAAAATGGAGATTTGCAATCTCGGTCCAGACGTTATGGATGAAGTATACCAGGTTTTGTTTTATTCGTTGATCTGTTTCTCTTTTTTTTTGCGATGAACAAAGAACGTGCAGATGACCGGCGTTCGTGCTGCTAGCAACACATGGGCTGCCAACACACACGATGGAGCGTGGATCCGTAACCAGACAGCTGGAGGATGTCGAAACTACATAAGTACTCCAGTTTCTTAATATTTATTTGAAGGGGCAGATGCGATTATTTTAAGAACAAGAGAAAAAGGAAACTATGAGGCAGCAAGTTTTATTATAGTGTGAAACGAAGAAGCAGAATTCATGCTTAGAGTCTATACTAACGGATTTATCGAATCAGAGTGAGTTATCGTTTAATATATTGCTTTCCAACTTCATCTGCCTTGTCCTTCGTTTCACTATTTGTCATGTGTTTCGAGATGGGGTAGTGTATCCTCAACTTATCTTTTTGGCCTCGAAGTTTCCCGGTAGCTTCGTCTAACTTGGTACGCATCCTTTGCATATTATTTTTTTTCTGGAATAGCGGTGACGGCAAACTTCTCCTACGTAGTAATAATTTCATTACAACCGATGTAAAGATTTTGAAAAATGGCACCTGGTTAATAAAGCATAAACAAACTACCTGCTGTATGAATTCTTGCGACAGAAATGAAGCAACCACTTCTCACATATTTATCATGGTAAACTGGCAGGGTAATTATAACCACTTATAACACCACTTATTTTACCTACAGATGATAGACTTCATATGTATAGCACGGCAAATATAATGAACAAGGCTTACCTTTGAAAAAGTGCCAAGATCGACAGTGCGGCTTGGAATTGTACTGCAAAGAAGATTTAAGTGTGTGTAGAAGACAAATTTATGTTTGGACATATCAGATTCCTTCCAACGGTTTACCGTCTCATCGTGACTGAGTGCTCCTGGATGTTGCACCGCGATGTACAGCAAGGGAATTTATCCCCCAACAGGATCTCCCAAGCTGGGGAGTTCGGCGTTTACGTTAGGAAGCCTAGCGAAGAGTAAACGAGTACCAAGATCCACCAGCGTCCTCGCATCAAACTAGTTAAGGATAAAGGATAAAGCTTTCGGCGTTGATCAATCCCTGAGGGATGCGCCAAGCATTCGACTTCATTAAGTATCGTTGGAGGTGATTGAACACATATCTGGCCTTTGCAATGACTCGCGGTGGCCTGCCGATGTATCGAGCCAGTGCTGCTATCCTCCAGACAGGTCTGGTACCAATTTGCCGACCCCGAGGGATGGAAGGCTTGGTGGGCCATGGGCGCAGGGATCGATTCCACTTGCGTGTCGCAGTGGCGCCTCCAACCACTGCGCCACACGCGCCCTATCAAACTAGTATGTTAGCAAATCTCCATATGATCCATAATCTCCACAAGAGCGGCGAGTGCCTGTGGTGGTGACGACCTGAAGCAGACTTTCGCCTAGCTGACTTCGGGACTCCATGAAACTACGGTGGTTAAACCACCTAATCCGAAAACAAGCCGAAATTATGCTAGGGCTCTCACAGCCAGTGAAGAAGGGCCAGCCAAGTATTTAAGTAACATCAGATTTGATTGTTCAATTGGTCTTAACCTTACTTCGATAAAACTGAGGTTGTGTTATATATGTGTGCAACACCTATACCCATGGACCAATCTCGTAATATACAAAGCTGGTCATTATGTCGTTTCGTGTTGCAACTCTACAACATTTTCAACAGTTCGCTGTTCCTCTACACTTATATGCGCCAATATATAGTTCAATTATTCCAAATTGTGCTTGACAACGTCAACAACTTCATAAGAACAACAAGAATTAAACCCAACTCTATTGCAATTATTACGTCCCAAGCTCGTAACAACAAAACCTAACGAAAAACAATACTATCAATCTTTTGGATACTCCATATTAGTTGACTGCCCGCCCTGCTCGTCCGGTCGCATTGTAGGGAAGAAAAGTACGTCCTAAGGCGATAAAATAAAGTAAGTGTGGCCTAGACACCACACAATTAATCCGCACCTTGATATTGTTACTGTCTGTGAGAATCATGGTGAGTCGATCAATCCCCATGCCCCACCCAGCTGTTGGTGGAAGTCCATACTCCAGAGCAGTGCAGAAATTCTCGTCAACCACTTGCGCTTCCTCATCACCAGCAATCTTGTCCTGCAAAACGATTTTAATACACGAGCACGAGGAAATGAGCTAAAAACAAACAAACAGCGGCTTGTTGCTCGAACGTCAGCCTTTGTGTGATCGGATCGTTCAACTCTGTATATGCGTTCACAATTTCTTTTGTTACTGTGAACAGCTCAAATCTTTCTGTGAGGCCAGGAATCGATCTAAATTTCAGAAATAACCTTCCAAGACATAGTGCGCTAGAGTTGTATCAATAAAATGAAGGGTTAAGAAACGAATAGTAAAGAGTAAAGGACGGTTTCCTTCTTCATTTGGACAGGATATGATGCAAACACTTTTGCCCATCTTGTACATTCTGATCCAACTGAAGGAAAACATAATATCTATGTTGTTATAAAGATATAAGATATTATATGCATATATATATATATATTATAAAAATACAAACAGTAAGCAGCTTTAATTAATACATCGCTCACCTGTGCCACTTGGAAAGTGGACTCATAATTTGAGGATGTCCTATGAGGAACGTTGGCGATATGAATTCGTTTTCAAGAAACTCGCCAACCAATTTATCCAGAAGCCGTGCCGTTGTACGCGGTTCAGTGCATTCAACACCTTTTTCACAACAGAGCTTGTCAAACACTTGGCGCGCCTCTGAACACATTGCTCTATCAAGCAAGCCATTGAATCTTCACAAGATATTCTCATAACAAACCATCAGACTTTAGCGTATCTGGAGCAGGAAGCTTCACACCAAGCGCTTTCTCCAGTCCTTCATACATATTCACACGCTTGAAGGGAGGTGTAAAATCCACCTGAGAAGTATACGATTTTAGGGTCCAATACTACAACTGACATCGATAATCACAACATACGTTATCTTCGATTAAAGACAAACCTCAAAAACAGGTTTAGTCCCAGGTCCATTAGGATGATATTCGATAGTGTACTTACCATGGATGAACATCACCATTTCTAAAAGTTGTTTATTGAAGACCGCAGCACAATTTTCAGTTTTTTAGAGTTTTGCCGGCTTAGCCACTACAGTTCCCTGGGATCCCTGGAATCTCGAGGTCAGCATAGCCAAAGCCTGCCCCAGGTCGTCACCATCACAGACAGTCGCCGCCCATGTGGATAAGAGGAAGATTTGCCACCATGGGACTAGTTTGATACCAGGACGGTGATGGAATCTGGTACTGGTTTACTGCTAGCTGGGGTTCCTAATGGAAACACCGGACTCCTCAAATTGGAAGACCTTGCTAGGGGAATGAATGCCACCGCTGCATATCGCATACCGACACAGAACAACCTTCTAGCCACGATGAGGCGGTAAACCGTTGGGAGGGAATAATGTTATTATGACACTGAAATAATTTTGCACGATTTACTTCACAAGAAAGGAAGGGAAAATAACGAAGTGATTTAAAAAAGATGCAAACAACTGAAAACTTTTTAAAAACTTGCAGAACATGGTGAAAAGAAAAACTCACTGCTAAGCAAATCCTCTGTTAATCGCATCAAATCCTCGTAGTCGGCATATGCCATGTAGAACTCACATGAGGTGAATTCAGGATTGTGCGTCAAATCGATACCTTCATTTCGGAAAATTCGTCCTATTTCATAGACGCGATCAATGCCTCCCACGATTAGCATCTAAATGCAGAGAAATTGGTTACGGAAAAACACCGAATTATCTTGTTACATAAACCACCTTATGGTAGAGTTCAGGCGCAACCCTTAGAAAAAGATTCATGTCAAGTTCGTTGTGATGCGTTATGAATGGTTTTGCAGTCGCACCGCCAGCGATCTGATTCATGATAGGGGTTTCGACCTATAATCAACTTTACTTTACAAAATTACGAGCACGTGAGAAAAGTAAGAAAACGACCTCCAAAAATCCCAAGTTATCCAAATATCTTCGCAAGAACGTTATTAACTTGCTGCGAACAACGAATTTATCCTTTGTTTCAGGGTTGATGATAAGATCCAAGTACCGCATTCGATACCTACATCACATTACTATACCTCATTCACACTTTCAACTAGGTAATGCCTACCTCACCTCTTTGTCTTTCAAGCCATAATGAGAATGAGGTAGCATACGCAAGCAAGGCGTTAATTGTTCCACCTTAGTTGACAAGACTGATAGTTCTCCAGTCTTAGTCCTAAGAAGATTAATGCATTAATAACACCATTCTATAGGTGGACATGTGAAGTGGCTCGGTTAAATTCTCTTCCGCTAATAGATATTAGCATTAAAGTTTTAGCATGTTATTATACCTGGTTGGAAAACCTGCGAACCCTACAATGTCACCCCGTTTTATTCGTTCATGCATACAGTTGAAATCTTCAAGTCCTGCTTTATGATAGCGTGCATTCGCCATTACCTAAACACTTATTAACACTTAACACAAACACACGGCATTAACACTTAAAGCTGTTTAAAAAATAAACGAAAACCGTGACAATGGGTACCTTACAGTATTATCATTCTGAAAACATAAAAAATTCAACAAAAACGAATTCAAAATTCAACAAAAACAGAAACGAAAAGCACATTATTTCCCACATAATTCTCTATTACCACCGTGTAGATCCTCTTATTTAAATTACTCCCGCATCTAAATTTAAAACAGTTCAACACTAACCATATTTATATTAGATAATCAAGGTAATTTAGGGTGAGAATGTGGGCTATTTGACATCTGATGGTACTTTCTACACATAATGAAAGAACATGCTCATACTAAGCCTCATCTGAAAGTATGCGTCATAGGTTAAGGATAATGTAACAATTAGAATCGTAAAAAAAAAATGCCAAAAACAGCATGATGCTTCAAGATAAGTGGTACAGAAGAAAAGCTACTGCTTCAAAAATTGTTCTCGATAAATACCTGTAGACGAGCACCTCCACTGTGGACATCATAGAACACAAGATTTTTCCCGGACTCACGCTTTGAATAGATACGTCCTAAAGCATAGAATAATGCAAAAATTAATGCCTTACTGATGCATAAAAGAAGCATAGAGTAATGCCAGCCTTGATTCTTTGTCGCTTACGCTCAAAAACTGGATTAACACCACTCGAGAGCTTGAATAAATTAAACAAAGTGAGAAACTGTCCGCGGTCATCACGTCGACTAAGACTGTTCATGGCAACTCATGAATATGCCTGCCTTAGAACAGGTCTCAGTAAGTTCGATTGGTGACGAGACATTTATCGGTAAAAGACTCCTTCCTGTCGCTTTATCACACTCTCAAACGAATAATTCTGAGTGTTTTAATTCTACCTTTCAACTCTTGACATTCCCTACCTTAATGTATGCGACGGATACCTCGACGCTGGGCAAGTACTACGAATGCTCATTTATTGAACGAGTTCAAAAGGCAAGAAAAAAACCATTTGCGCTAATGAATGTGCAGTGACGACGGTACTGCTGGGAGTACTCCGCAACATGCAAGTAAAATAGGGAATAGGAAGGTCTCACCTCCGTTGGGTATAAAACATCAAAATCACAACTGCATACACCAAGACGCAAACAATCTGGGTACTCGGAAAAGTGATGCGTCTTTGAGAATAAAGTACAATAGTCATTGGTTAGTGGGTTTAAAAGAAAGGTTAAGCACAGAACATTAAAAACAAAGACTGTTAGATCAGAAAATTATAGATGCCGAGAATTCTTTACAAAGATCCCGAGAAAATAGGATGCTGTTCGAGTTTGCCGCTGAGGCACAACCCACTTAACAACCGCTGCAAACGAGAGGAAGAAACAGTGACTTTACTAGCAGTCGGGCCAGTCACTCAGCAATCAGTGGGAGTACAGGTGATAAAGACTGTAGAATGCTAACCTGCAATGCTCACGCTCGCATCTTCTAGCACCTGCTCCTTTTGAAGTCCACTGTATTTCTCTATGAAAGCGGCAATTGATATCGATACGTTAAACTAAACCAAAACGAAGTTACTCATGTTATTCTTGTGAATCCAGCAGACAAACCTTATGTGGGAAGGGGTTTTCTCCAGCAGCTCGGCGGCTGTTAATCATCCGTACACGCATATTGAGATACTCCTGGGGATCAGAAGGATCTGCCTCTTTGACGACCTGAAGCAAAAAAAGAAAAACATAAATAATCCATACTCTAGTGGAATCCTATCAGGTACCTTCTCAAGCCTTCCGTTCGCCATCTCTAAGTCAGCTTGTTTCTTCGCTTCCTTTTCGAGGCGTTCCTTCTCTTTTTGGGCTTGTTTGGCCAACCTCTTCTGCTCACTGAATGAATTAGCTAACATGTGATGAAATGAGCGCTAAACCGATTTTACCTTGGTCAAGTGACTGACCTTAGGCTAATGCCACGGACGATCGAGATACGACGTGCGAGACAAAGCCCAAAATCCACGTACTTGACTACCATCACTTACTTTTTACTCAGCTTCTTCTCACCATCCGACAACATTACAACTTCCTATATGACGTCTGGGACTTAAGCCTCCTGCAATCTCGCAATACAAAACTCCTTACTAGCAAAATCAACTACAAACTCAACAAGGGCCTCAAAATGCAGAAGTACTATTTAGGAAGACTTCCTAAAGGTCGGAGGTTTCCTCACCGCTTGTGGTCCTGCAGCGCATCCGTTTTCTCGAAGGTGCTCGTCCTTTAGTTTTGGATTTTCAAAAGCGGCGGGTCTTTCGGTCGTAGACTCGACGGCGGCGTCCAGTTCTCTGTAGTTACTTCTTGCACGTTGTTCCTTATTTTCTGAGTTTCCATGAAGTGTGGACTTGTTTTTGCATCATTCTTTACATCGTTCTTTTTGGCCAGGTGCTGGTTTTGTGCGTTGGAGAATGATGGTTCGTCAACCTCCTGTACTTTGGGCACAGAGAGAAGCATTTTTGTATGTTACTATTGAAATCGATGATGTAACAGTCGAGGATCTAACTGCTGATAGCTCAAAGCTACATTTTAAGTAAGTTCTTGTCTTATCTCAACTCGGTACTTTCTCTATATCGCTTGGTTGCTATGTTTTATTTTCTTTTTTTTCGAACTGAGTTGTGCTTTAGCTTTAGATGCTCCACTTCTATAGAGAACAAACTTTTAGGGGGACCAGTCACACTGAAGCTTTCGAAACAACATTGGAGTTCTTTGCCGAAGTTGATGGTCCAGCGATGAAACGAACACTTTCAAATACAAGAGTTATCGAATTGAATATTCCTAAAAAAGAACCGAAATGGTGGCCACGGCTGTTGAAGGGAAAAGAAAAGGTGAGAGACTTTCGATTCAACAGTAAGTATGATGACAACTAGTCTATTCCATTGCGCTTTGAGCTATGAGAAAGAACCTCATTAACTTTATAAAAAGTATAAAGCTCTTGGCGATGAGCTATCCCTTGCGGATGTGCCTTGCATTCGACTTCATTAAACATAGTTTGGACATAATTGACTGCATATCTAGTCTATACAGTGACTCGAGATGGCCTATGTATGTATCGAGCCAGTACTTGTATCCTCCCAGACAAGTCTGGGTACAATTTCCCAATCTTGCAGGAATGGAAGGCTTTGCGAGCCTGGGGCCCGGGGATCGATCCCATACCACTTCCAACCACTGCTATACGCGTCATCATTAACTATAGGTGTATATAATCTTGGTAAGAGTTGTTGAAATATAGTATGAATTGGGACGTAGAACTAGATTAGGAATATTTTCTTTGACTTCATTAACATATATCATGTATCTTGTCACATCCAGCGATTTATTAGTACAATTTGCTTCTAGAATGTTTCCTAAAAATTACTTAGAAATTCTTTAAGATTGAACCGTTTGGGTATGTTCTCCACGGTGTTTTCACATGCAGCGGTTTTGATAGTCTTTGAGTCGCTTACGAAGTTGCTTCAGTCAGTGTAGTTAGACTAGGGCGAAGAATGAGTACTGTGCTAAGTAGGAATTGGTCAGGACACATTAGGAGTATGAATGAAACTAATTTTTTATGCGGTTGTATACGTATGAGCACAGACTACTGACAAAACATCGAACATGCATGTGGTAAGTAGTAAGTTGAATGAGTTGAAGAGAACATGTTTATGTAGTAAAGTACAGTTCTGTTAGCTGACTTTACGTCGAGATATTTTATGTGTTCATCTTTAGTTATTTCTGTTCTACTTCAGGTACACTGGCTAAAGGTCGACTTCGATAAATGGAGAGATGAAGATGATTCCGGTGCTGAAGATGGTATGCTCGGCTCTGGAGGCTTCGATCTTAACTCTTATATGAATCAGATGGGCGGTGGTATGTAACTTCTTTTTCATGCTAATGGCCTTAATGTGGCCTTATTTTATGAGCATAACTGTGATGTTAATGACGGCTTTGAAATTGTTTGCTGGGGTTCCCAATATCGGTAAGGACTTATCATGAGAGCACGTAGGAGACACTTCCAACCATTTCGAAGAAGCTTTTGTTTTTGAATCATTTAAAAGCTGCAAATTTGTCATGATAACATCCAAAAGTTAGTGGATGGTTCTTATAGTCCTCATCTTACAAAGTCAAGCGTGGTGGTTCTTTGAACTGGTTTGAGCACATGCTTCAACAGTTATTAAGATAGCTAGCGTGAAGAGGTTCATTAGTTAGACGTCATGTTTCGTTCGTAGACTTGAAGTTTTGAAGTTAAGTGAGGTTGAAAGAACTACCTGATTGTTGCGGGAGTTTTATGCGTCTAGTCTGCAGTACAATCTTGTAGGTAGAGCAAAGTGTATTGGCTTCTAAGTATTACTGAGTAATGAAAATTACTCAACCTATTGCAAAAGGCATTATTTGACATCTCACTGTAGCCGAGTGTCTTTGCGTCAAAGGGATTTTTTTGTTCTTTCCATCATTGTATTTTGACGACTGCTATGTACATTCTAGCGTACTATTTCATGTATCGTAGTATTTCCGCCACACCCTTTGTCTGCGAGAGAGGGAAGGTTTCTTTTCGGCTGTTGCGCGCTTGGACATGCTATGATCTGTAGTAGAAAATTTTGGCCAATTATGTTCAACCTTCCATGTACATTTAACTAATGATCTATTCATTGTAGATATGGGTGGTGCTCCTGATTTTGATGACCTTGATGATGGTGACGATGCTGGTATGTCTGTTGTAGACTACTCTTTTTTGTACATATGCTAATTGTATGTGTACATATACATGAATATATATATATAATACATATGCATGCATATATATTTGGACTATGGAGGTGGTGTTGTGATGTAACAAGTATAGCTAGTGACGATATTTAGTATTGGGTATTGGCAAGTGTGGATAGTCTGGCCGGTATTTTACAGCTTTGGTTTTTGATAAAACTATTCTTTTTCTTACTGTGACATGGAAGAACTAGCTAAAGTTGTCCAGAGTATGTAGGGACGTTTGCCGATTTGTCTACTTTCCGAAGAGGTATCCTTGAGGTGGCGGTCGTACAGACGCATTTTCCCCATCAAAGGGCAAAGTTACGGAAGTATTGGAGTGTTCTCTAATCTCAAAATTGGTTCTTAAAGAATGTTATCCTATAAGAGAAACTGAACTGCAGTAATATGATGGCCGGACAGGCATAATAATTGCTCAGAAGAGTTCCGGAATTTATGATAGAGGACTTCGGAGAGTCCAGGAAGTCCTGCGAATGGTGTAAATTTGACAAGATCGTATACCCTGTTTCTCTAGGGTTCCATTCAATATTGTACGTTAATCTGTCGTATCTCGGCAATTGTTTAATCGCTTCAACAACTTCGCTCCGCCTGTTGCCTTTGCTCAACTCCACGATTTCAATCTATTTGCCTCACTTCCTAGCTTGATTATTAATTGGTTTAGATGAACTTCAATCTAATGGCGATTGGTAGTGGTCACATGATGTATAAAAATTTTCTGGAACTATATCTTGCTTTTTCACAATGAATGTTATCCATCAATGAAAGTCCTCTCACTAAATTTCAGAAGGTATTGATTCCGATACGTACGTGGCCCAGAACAACTGTTTTTTTTGACTACAAGATGATGTATCTCAGCTTCATCGATTGAAATAGTAAAAAGAATAGAGCTCCCGGCGTTGATCAATCCCTGAGGGATGCGCCATGCATTCAACTTCACTAAGCATCGTTGGAGGTGATTGAATGCATATCTGGCCTTTACAATGACATGCATTGGCCTACTAATGTATCGAACTGGTGCTGTTATCTTTCCAGACAAGTTTGGTACCAATCTGCCGACATCGGAGGGATGGAAAGCTTAGTGAGCCTGGGGCATGGAGATCGACCCCATGTGTATTGTAGGGCGCCTCTGATCACTGCCCTAGACACAACCTTCATTGAAATAGTAACGATTGAAATCTATAAATCTCTACTTTTAAGACTGTCTTTTTCATTCTACCGTGAAAGCATTGGTGTTCCTGAATGCTTCATGAATGTGGTTCATCACTGCGTTTGCATAAGTGCCTTTCCCTTTTGTTGTTTTAGTAATTTTCTTTTTAAACTTTAGTTAGAAATAACTAAGGATAAAGAGCACTATATAAATGTGTATTCGGCCTTGAAACGATATGGAAAGTCTTTTCCAAATATATCTCAAGTCTTGAAATATTTTAGCAATCAAAGAATAAGCATGATCGCGAATGTGTAGAAATATACCCTAGGTAATCATAGTTCCATAGAAGTCTCTGATAATAATTGATTCCGATACGTACGTGGCCCAGAACAACTGATTTTTTTGACTACAAGATGATGTATCTCAGCTTCATCGATTGAAATAGTAAAAAGAATAGAGCTCCCGGCGTTGATCAATCCCTGAGGGATGCGCCATGCATTCAACTTCACTAAGCATCGTTGGAGGTGATTGAATGCATATCTGGCCTTTACAATGACATGCATTGGCCTACTAATGTATCGAACTGGTGCTGTTATCTTTCCAGACAAGTTTGGTACCAATCTGCCGACATCGGAGGGATGGAAAGCTTAGTGAGCCTGGGGCATGGAGATCGACCCCATGTGTATTGTAGGGCGCCTCTGATCACTGCCCTAGACACAACCTTCATTGAAATAGTAACGATTGAAATCTATAAATCTCTACTTTTAAGACTGTCTTTTTCATTCTACCGTGAAAGCATTGGTGTTCCTGAATGCTTCATGAATGTGGTTCATCACTGCGTTTGCATAAGTGCCTTTCCCTTTTGTTGTTTTAGTAATTTTCTTTTTAAACTTTAGTTAGAAATAACTAAGGATAAAGAGCACTATATAAATGTGTATTCGGCCTTGAAACGATATGGAAAGTCTTTTCCAAATATATCTCAAGTCTTGAAATATTTTAGCAATCAAAGAATAAGCATGATCGCGAATGTGTAGAAATATACCCTAGGTAATCATAGTTCCATAGAAGTCTCTGATAATAATCGAAGCTCCTGGATCACCTTCATTATCGGTTGTATTGCTGGTCAACATCTAATTCATGCTAGCCACACGGTACCACATAACTGCTGTTTTCTATTTTCCTCTAAAAGTTCTGTCCTTTCAGCAGAAACATAGCGCAGCATATTACAATCCTTGTATCGAATTCTAATCACCTGCTCACTGGTTTTCCTGCTGCACACTTGACTTTTCGGGTCGTTACGTGGTCTTCTACCTTGAAGTGCCTCTGCTCTTCTCAGATAGTCATTGCTGAAAACAGCGGGTTGTTACTGAACATTATTTTCATCGAGGTTTTAAAATTGGTCATGAGACTTGACGCCAACATCCTAGTGTGAGGTATTTAGCGGTTTTCTATCAAGCTGACTTTGATTCCACTAGCCATTGTTGAAGTCTTACGCCTAATTTATAAACTGCACAGAATTCTTTGAATCTACTTCTTTCCACTATTATTCCAATGCAAGGCAGAAATTGTGCTTTAGAGTTGTACACTGTATGAAAACATAGGCATTGAACTTTGTTTAGCACTTAGAGTCCAACATGGTAGGGTATATCGGCCGGCGTGTATTCATATCAATTTGTTTTCCTTTCTGTTGCTTATCTATCTCTCTGAGGTTTTTTGTGCTTTTCTGGTCGATCTCCGATTTATGCAACTCCGTTCATCGTGCAAGGTGTCAGATTTGGAAAGCTGTTCTTCGTATATACTAATTTGCAAACGGTGCGTTTGCACAGTGGTTAGAGGTGCCCTGCAATACACATGGATTCGACATCATGCACCACTTTCCATCCCTTCGTAGTCGACAAATTGCTGCCAGACCTGTCTGGAAGGATTGCAGCACTATGTAGACACATCGTTAGTCCACCGCGAGTCAATGTACAGGTCAGATAAGCAGTCAATCACCTCTAACGATGCTTGATGAAGGCAAATGCACAGCTCATCCCTTCATCCCTCATGGCTAGATCAACGCCTAGAGCTTTATCGTACTTTTTTCAAATTACAAAGCAGCATTTTCTGGAGAAGTAGGTACGTACCTCGAAGACCGTTGCCGCGTAAGAGGAAACAGAGATGTCTTTCCAAATTTCCTGATCCCGTAGTAACGAGGGGATTGAGTCCAAGTGAAGTCGACGAAGCACCGTGTTCATGATGAATCACAATTGAATACCCAAACCACAGTTTATACTTTGTACATAAAAAGGTAAAGCTTTTTTACTTTACACACATACTTCACATCGTATTTTACTATCAAGAAAGAATGGGCAGTACATTGAGACCTCATACATAAAATAAGGATAAAGCTATCGGGCTTGATCAATCCCTGAGGGATTCATCGTGCATTCGACTTCACTAAGCATGGTTAGAGGCGAGTGAATGCATATCTGGCTTACAATAACTCATACCGACCTACCGATGTATTAAGCCAGTGCTGTTATTCTCCCAAATAAGTCCGGACCTAATTTGTCGACCCCGGAAGCATGGAAGGCTTGCTGGGCCTGGGGCGCGGGGATCGGCCCCATATATGTTGCAGAGCGTCTCTGACCGTTCCGCTACACGCGCCACTTATTAAAAATATTGCCATATAATTCGTATGCTTTTTGAGACCAATTAACAAGTGATCACCGTGATTATACCGTGGGCGGGATTCTTCACCAGATGTAGGAATTCAACATGTTCCGAAATCATAGGACAACATACAGAAGTAGAGGTACACTAAAAAGAAAGAGGAATAAGAAATTGTTAACGAAAACCATAGGAAGACTCAGTTATGGAGCGAAAGATGCAACAAAAGAGGCTAAATAATTCATTGGTAAGGAGGGGCGGCCTGAATACCACATGTTGATATCAGCTCATAGGTGTCATGGTGATGCCTGTGCTTCAAATGAATGTGGCCCTTGGACAGATTTGGGTATCAAATTTTAAGTTGTTGAAAGTAACGTGTTTAGATTGACAGGGACAAAACTGAGATTACTTCTTAAACAACAAACCATAAAGCAAATGTCGTCAACAAAGAGCTGATAAGCCTTTATTAACCTTCTACCTTTAATCTCATTTTATGCCATCTAATTCTATATTTTATATAGACGTTAGAGTTGAGATGCCAAATCTGAGCAAGTATTGACCTTTTGGGCGAATTCCTTCGTTGCTAAACTCGAAAAACGCACTGTGGGCCAAAATAAACCATCAGAAAGAGAGTGGTCCTATAAGGAGTCCATACCAGCGAACCGGGGAGCGGCATTCGATTGTGTAGTATTCATGCCAATCATTGTGTTACAGTAGCATGAAGATGAGAATTAATTGTTTGCTAGTTTCCCTCAAGGTGTAGACGCAGCCTGTTATACACAGCATTTACAATTCCCATACATTATGAATCACTAGACCATAGAGCTTTTATTAAACCTAGTTTGCAACCGCAAACACGTATCTTACGAGTGCGCTTGTCGTTTATCCAAATCGAAATCAGTCCAACAGAGCCAAGAAATTCACTAGAATATGGCTTTCAGCGAGTATGTGATCAATTTCCGTCCTTCTTAAACATTTACTCTTCAAATGGGTTTGAACCGTGGAGATTTAGAAAAGGCTCCTAGTTCTAGTTCTCGCTTCTAGTTGGTTGACACTATTGTACCCTTTGGAGACCAAAAGCTGACTGAAGGGAAGGATCAAGCCGGGTAACAAACTGATGTAGAAGAGTGCTGGCGATCTCTAGGCGTTGTCTGAAGTAACAACTACTATTCACAAAACAGACATTAGTTCGATTTCGTTGAAACTGAGTGACAGCACCGTCGTTCTTTACGCCCTTCCGCAATCAATTTCCCCTTTGCTCCAGTAGTAGCATCATTTTCCACGCACAGTCTGTACGCCTTCCGAGAAATATTGACTCAATCAAACTGTACAAACTGACCGCAGGGAACAATAAGAAGTTGTCTTTGTGTATAAGAACGATAGTGCTTCTCGACATTTAGTTATGAGTGCCCACAAAAATACAACCCACGTAAACTCACATGTCCTTTCAAAAAAAAAAAAAAAAAATGAAAGGAAAAGAAAACGACCTTTAAAAACACAAGACGGTATTTTTCTCACATGTTCATAAATCAACAGAAAGCAATATTCACAGAGCAACATACACAGCAACTGGATGCAGAGAGGACGTAAGAAGAATAATGAGAAGCGAACAACAGGCACTGAAAAAAAAACAAAATTGTGTAGATGATACTTTCAGAGTAACATTGTCAACAGCGCATACGATACATCTTAGCTTGGAACAGAATAAAGGATTATATACGAAGAACAACTCAATATATTGACGACTAACTACATTGCTGTACCCAACATCAACTCAACGTTCAACAAAACCTTTAAATCTTATTTCGTGATAAATAAACTAAGAAATACAGATAACAAAGGTAACTCAGGAGAATACTAATCAGGACAACAATAGCTCGACTAGAGTTTTCTTCTTCCTCTTCCACGTGGTCTTCCACGAGTTGCTTCGGTAGTTTTATTCCTGCGTTTTGTTCTAAACGGAAGCACTACTCGTGACGTCTGTATGGGCGGTGAATGTTCAGAACTGCTCTGAGTCGAGGACTTTTCTCTCTTGGAATGGAATCTACAATACCTTTAGATAAAATAGAAGTCAAAGAAATTGCAGAAACAGCACTTGCTGTGTATGAGTATTGTGAACATAAACTCAGTGGTAAAATGAAAAAGCATTCCTAAACACTAGTCTAGGGATTCTCCATCATATTCAAATACCTTGTATATTTTATGGATGCTGGAGCCTACACTTGCACTACAGTATTTGTTGATATTTGTCTGTGGAAAGCTAATCTTTGTTGAAAATTCGCGAGAATTTATTCTTCTGGAGCAGAGACGGCTTCTGGTGAAGAAAAATGCTTTGCTATTTCGATGCAGACTCAAGAGGTTACACTCAGCAACGTGCTCAAACAATGCTTCTTAGATATATTACAAACTTTCGACACCGTTCTAAGATATTGGTGAAGACTAGGAAATATCCAAAGATACGAGGTATATTCAACATATTTTGAGAAACTGCCTAGGGCTGATAGCACTGCAACTGGACTGGAGATAGGTCTTTTCTTTTTCCATACGCAGAGTTATAAGTGTTTTAAAACCATATAAAGAATGATGGAATAACACAACGGTAACAAAGGAACTAGAAAAAACATAGCAGGTAACCCATATGTGTTCAATTTACGACTTGAGAAGAGAAAAACGGCGTAATCGTGGCAGCCAAACAAGATTAGGCATAGGTTAAACACACAAAACAGCTCTCTTCATAACTACACACGAGGCTCTCATTATACCATTTATTAATAGTAGGTGATGCTCCGGTAGATTTCGCTCCTCCCAAAGCTAGGGAAGGTGATGTTGATTACAACGTGGTCAGACGAATACCTCCACAACGTCAACAGAAAAAACACGAAACCTAAATTTGAGCTGCAGCGGGGACAAAACGGCATCTTCATACACTCATCGTTTCTATGGGTTTTCTTTAACTGAGTGTCTATGTTAGACGAGTATGGTGTACCTCATTTCTCGTTAAGCGTACGGAACAAATATGTTGGCGAAATGGGTATAGTACTTTGCATCCGTATAAATGTACGCCTAGTCAGTAAAAAGAAGCCATCATCGTCATACAGGGATCTTAAACATCAGCGCTTAGAGCCTTCGAAGCATTCTGAACAAATTTTACCGATCCAAAAACGAAACGCAGGGAGGAATGCCTAACACGCGAGATCCCACACAGCATCTCAAATTGATATTTTGACGTGAGAGAGGCACTTACCCATTTATGTGCACTTCGCATGTTCAATACTCACTCTCATAGTCTGGAAGTCTCATAAAGAGCGGCGAGTGTTTGAAGAAGTGGTTTTATATTCAATGTGATTGAAAATTAGATATCGTGGCTTTTCTGTTGATGTCATGGAGGTGTTTGGCTGACTAGGTGGCGGTTAACTTATGTTTTAAGGCTTTGAAGAAGGCAAAATACGCCGAAACTGCTATTACGACCCAGTACAGCAAGGATCTCCTTAGGCTTACAAAGAAAACAGCGAATTATTGATTGGTTTCCAGGTTAGGTTAGTCGGTCTTGTCAACAAATGCAAAGTAATGATTGGATCTAGTCAAAATCGAAACCAAGATCTGACAGCTGTAAGCACTGACCAGAATAACAAGAATGACAATAGAAAGAAAACTTACTGCTTCTTCAGAATACGAGGAGTTGAAGTACGCAATTCACTGGGCTCGAAATGAACTGTATTATCGTCTTCTCCAAAACTGTAAAACTACTACTTTTCAGAGAATAGTATTATTCCCACAACTATAATTTAGTTATCACATTTTTATTCTATTTCTTAGATTCCTTATATCTTCTACCGTCTCTTTCGACACTGTAAGGTGCCTCTAATTCAGAAAAATGTCATCATCACATTTTTACAAGCAATCAAAAACTTGCTGCCTTGCAATAAGTTATTATACTTTTAGCTTGCATGGTCAGAAAAATTACAGTTTCTGGGCAGCATCGGTCTCTATCGTGGTGTTTGCAGTATGGGTTCTTGGCTCAGGAGATTTGTTATGTGCAACATTCTCAGCACGGCCCAATAAATCGCCACCGTCGTCCTCTAAAACCACGCTGTCATCCAGATTGACTGTAATATCTCGCTCTAAAAAACTAGACTTAGAAAAACAGTGGAAACATAATGAACCGAAATATTTTTAAAAAGTACTGAAATCGTCGGCCAACATTGAAGCAAGCGTGGTTGTGTGTTGCAAACTAGAACTTTGATCCTGAATTTATGAAGCACTGTCCACATCTTGTTCTGCAGATCACTAGTACATAAACTTATGCACGTACGCCTTCAACTTCAGCGTTTATAGCTTTCCTGGTACGAGGTTCTCCACCTAACTGGAAAACTGCATTGGAGTCTTTTTCCTTAATGACTTTTTTCATCTCATTCTTTTTTTCAATGCATTCGATTCTGTTATTCTGAAATTCCAATTATCACGTTACATGGCATAATACAAACAGTAACAATAAAAAGTTACACTACACCCTACTAGCCAAAAATAATGGAAGCACATAGAGGGCCTTATATGGAATTGTGAATCTTTCCATATCCATCGAGTAGAAGAATGCCAAAGAGGCAACTCTGGTGCACTATAGGGAACGAATGTAGATTTTAGTGATATTCGCTCGAGTTATCCAATGTTAACGAGAGCGAGATATAATATATGTGTGGGAATTACTTTAACTACATTCCAGATTGGCCCTTTAGAACCACTCTTGGAAACAACAGGCTGGGAGAGTTTCTGCACCAGTCCTTCGCCTAAGTTATTCCAGTTCCGTCTCTCGATATTAGTTTTCGAAACGACAGGTTGGGGACATATTTCGACCACTTCTGGGCTCGAGTGCTGCTGTAGCCCATGTTTCTCCTTCCTTAATGAGGTAGCCTAAAAAATACTAGTAGACAATTTCAGAGAACTTAACGAAGAAACAGTTATTTCAATCTTTTGAGCTTCTCCCCACACAGTGATTATCTCAAACTCATGCAACAATTTTGCTGATTATCCTGTAGAATAATAAATTTCGTAATACAAAATGCTCACTATACCCTGGAGTGAATGATCAATCCTTACCCATTGGTTTTTCATCTCCTTTTCTTTCCGTGCGATACGATTATCTGATTTTCTTTCTTCCATAGAGAATCTTCTATTCAGTTGTTGTTCAGTCCCATTTACAGCCTCCCTAGTTGGCTCCTTAATAACTCCTTACAGAAACTACCAGCTTGTTCTAGACGTATGAGAACTTATAAAGCGAAATATCCACAAGCAAAAACTCTTAGAAAAGTTTCTTCTTCAAACCTTTCCACGGAGACGTTGTCTTTGCCTTTCTTTAAACTTTTGTTTTCCTGATGTTGAATTCTCGGCACCATCTCCTGCCTGAGCGGAGTTTTTCTGCACACTTTCCTATACAAATATATACCGGCATCCATTGAAATTACAATCACTGAAACCTACACAGTCCAATAAATTAGCACGAATTCCAGTAAGATATTCACCATGAAACTAATTTTGGCCTTCCTCAGCTCCTCCGCCTTAGTAGATATTTGATACTTCAACAGACAAATCTCGCCGTCGATCTCGAAAATTTTGTTTTGCAGACATTCAACCTTCCTCTCTTCCTCAATAATATCAGCATCGAGTTTTTCAGTGTGTGCCTTCAAAAGCGAAAAGGGAATTGGGGAAAAAATAAGCGCAAGGAAAATGTAAGAGTGGAAAATGTAAGTCCATAGACAGCCAATCAAAAACGAAAAAATGTGACTGTATTGGATATGTATAAATATAAACACATATATACATATACACACATGCAATATCTTAAAAACAAATTTTCATTATACTTCGGCAACAATAATCAATAATTTTTACATGGTAGAGCTGACACCAGTTTACTATGAGGCTTATTGCCTACGCTTGATTGCCATGCTTGTGTCTGAGAATGAAGTACCGAATGATATAATACACATTGCCAGCACAAAGAAAATGATATTGAAGGCGACCAATACCCGTGCTGTATGAAAGAACACCAATGAGGAATGCTCCATTTTCGAGCGGTGTTGTCTCCAGTGCATTGAAGGCGATGCGAGGGCGAACACCCACATCGCAACATTGACCAGCTATGTACCGTCGACTTGGATGAACGCCGCTCTAAGGCGGTCTCGAAACGTTAACCAAATAGAACTTTTATACCAACTTTATGTTAACTCAACCATATAAAAAAGTTGTATATATATATACCCTCCCACGAATCTCCCTCATATAAGGGATCTCGAGCCGGTTAGTCGCGAGGCTACGTGGCGCGTCCCCAGGTGGCGGATAGGTGGTTAATCGCGGACCAAAAGCGACCTTTGCTCCCCTGAGACGCAGGTGGATCCAGGGGATCCACTCCCTCTTTCTGCTGCCCCGATTTGGCACATACTTTCTGCATTTGCTAGGCGCATTCATGCATGCGTGTGCGAGTGCGTTCTCGCTTAATGCGGATTGTATTCTACGAGTCAATTCGGCCAAAAGCCTGCAACCAAGTGACAGGGAAGTATATGGGAGGCGGTTAGGAGTCGCCTCCAACAAATAAGCTCCATGTCCACTCTGGGAGAGCCTGGCAAGCTACCCGTGAGTATAACCAGCCCCACGTTCAAAGCCCAGCAAGCTACACGTGGGTATCAAAAATGCTAAACACAGTAAAAAAAAACGGGCCTCATTCCCTTAACCTCGAAAGAGCCCCAATTTCGCAGCGTTTGGTAAGACGAGTACGGAGAGGCTACAAAAATCTCAGGGCCAATGAAAGCTGCTTGAATCAAGAACTATGGTGACGATCTGTACCTACAATGCACGTACACTTGCATCCGAGTCCTCGATTGAAGACTTGCTCATGCAAACAAGAATGATAAGGTACGACGTCATCGACAAGGCCGACACGAGACAACGTTAACCATTCAACGCCGTCTACGACACCGGAGAAAAACTGTTCCCCACAACATGCGACAGTAGAGGAGTGGGCGGTATTGGCGTTCTCCTCCACACGAGTTTGTCCATGAGCATCGATTCATTCGAACAGCTTACAACCCGAATCGGACGTTTACGATTAAAAAGATTTGGATCAACACCGGCTTTGACATTCTTCGTCGTTTACGCGCCAACATCAAACTAAGACGAAGGAGAAGTCGAAGCGTTCTACATGGACTTGGAGAGCTTCTACATAGAAGACCATACATTCTTCGAGGTCATCATTGGAGATTTCAATGTCAAGATCGGACCAAGAAGATCGTCAAGAAAGGTCAAGAAAGAGAAAGGTCACATTGGGACCTACGGATTAGAATGGAACGAACAGGGTGAGCGGCTCTCTGAGTTTATCATGGCGACGAAGACCAATCCATGGTAAGTCGCAATTCTAGAGGCCTCATGGACGTGGGAATCTCCCAATGGAGAGTACCACAACGAAATAGACCACATCATAGTAAACAGAAATTTTTGCCTAACCGATGTCGCTGTTGTCCCAAAATTCTACACGGAATCAGACCACCGTCTCTTTCGTGCAAGATTTTATTTCTCGCGGAAAGGAGAAAAAGCCGCTAAATTCAAAAACCGAAGTCCCAGAACCACCACAAACTGGGACTTATTCAACTCATTAGTCGGCTGTTGGGAAGATGCCGTTGTCGACAACATCGACGCGGAATACGATTGGCTCATTCAATATCTTCACGTTGGTGCTATGAAAACTGAGAGTTCGACAGTCACCAAGAGACGTCTGTCTCCGGAAACACTCGAGCTGATACGCCAGCGTGGAATCGCACAAGTTGCAGGCAACCGCGAAAAACGTCCGAACTTGCGAAACAATGCAGACAGAAACAGTCATGGAAGGCCTTCGTAGTCAAGGAGTCCCTACTCAGTACATAAAGATTCTTCATGAGCTGTACAAAAATTTCACAATCAAAATTTCACCATTCTACAACGATATTAACGTTGACATCAAAAGAGGAGTTAGGTAAAGCGATACAATTTCGTCAAAATTATTTACGGCCACCCTCCAGAATGTTATTCGAACATTGGAATGGGATAATATGGGAGTGAAAATCGACGGTCGCCTTCGCTTTTCTGACGATATCCTTCTTATAACACCAGACATTAGCCAAGCAGAACGTATGCTTGCGGAGTTTGATAAAGCGTGTGAAAAGATTGGTTTTCGACTAAATCTAAAAAAAAACGATGTTCATGAAGAACGGATTGGTTTCGTTTGCCCCATTCACGCTCAACGGAACGAATGTCTCTGAATGCTCCGGCTATGTCTATCTAGGTCGGGAAATCAATATGATGAACGACTTAGCTCCACAGCTGAGCAGAAGGAAACGAGCGGCTTGGGAAGCTTTCAAGAGCATCGAGGATGCAGTGAAGAGAACAAACAACACCCGACTCCGTGCCCACCTTTTTGACTCAACGGTTCTTCCTGCCCTAACGCATGCGTCAGAAACCTGGTCGCTACGTAAGCAGGATGAAAGATCACTCAGCGTTATCGAACGCGTAGTCGAAAGGACGATGCTAGGAGTATCTCGTTTCACACAAGTAAGAGATGGGATCCGAAGCTCCGACCTTCGTCAACGATCGAAAATCAAAGATGCCGTTCTATACGCCAAACAGTCGAAGATAAGGTGGGCCGGACACGTAATGCGTATGAATGATAACTGATGGACAAGAGCCGTTAGTGACTAGATTCCTCGGGATGTCAAACGTACTGCAGGAAGACCACGGACCCGACGGACAGAGTTCTTCACGGAGAGCCTAGAAGAAAGATATGATGCTCGACAAGTCTCTAAAGCGAGCAGAACCCATTGGGCTACTTTTGCACACGACAGGGAAAAATGGAGGATCCCTTCAACAGCTTACTGCCACATCGTGGCTGCGAGGTGTTCCTGGATGTAAGGCTGCGATGTACAGCGGAGGATACATTCCCCTGACAAGGGTCTCCCAAACTGAGGAGTCCGGCGTTTCCACCAGGAAGCCTAGCTGAGAGTAAACCAATACGAGGATCCACCACCGCCCTGGCATCAAAGTCGCATGGTGGCAAATCTCCCTCTGCGAAGATCTGAGGCAGAATTTTTCCAGGTTGACCTCGGGATTCCAGGTAACCACAATAGTTTAACTAGCAAATCTCTGAAAAATGGAGATTATACTGGGGCCTGAACAAACCAGTTAGGACGAGCAATTCAAGTACCAAGTATATATATATATATATATATATAAATATATATACACGAGTATATACACCGTATTTACAAACATATAAATATGTATAGAAATCATGCGAAAAATGAGTGGCACCTTCATATCCCCTATTCTTTTTTCCACCTCACGTTTTTTGGCGTCGACGTCACGACCAACGGTTTCTAGTTTCAACGCCTGCAAAAAAAAAAAACGTTTAACTAAAACAAATGCTCTACAATAAATATAACCTAGTGTTTGTGAAATCACTTGCCAATACGTGCAAGAGCACTCACGAAATATTATAAGAAAACATGGTTTGAATGAACTGCAAGCGAGAAGTAGAAATAGTGAAGTTATTATTAATAAACGATTGGAACCTGTTGACTCTTTTTCTTCTTTTCTTCCTCCTTTTTGAGCAGATTTCTATGACGTTCCTTTAACTTTGACAACTTTTCTTGCGCTTCGGCTATTTCACGACACCGTTCCTCGTACATGACGATAAAACGCCCATAGCTTTTCCATTTTTCAATCTGAATTACCGGAAATGAACTACCTAACCGAGTGCAGAAACTCATAGGTAATTCGTATAACGATGCTCAGCTGGAAATAATTGGCGTATAATACTAGTCCCAGTCAGTGATACACTGACATGGCTAGAGCATCTTTTCCTTCTTTTGAAAACAAACAGTAAAACAGTTCATCACAGAGCACCTCTGCTCGGGCGTCTTCCGAAGCTTTGACATAAGTGTCCCGTTGTTTCGATAACATGCCAAATTGTTGTTGGAAGTCGTTCTATAAATTAATTCTCGAACAGCCTTGAACTAATCGAAAGATTCTAATAAGAATACTTACTTTCATATTCTCTAGTTCAATTGCCATCTGAACTTCCTTACTTTCGTGTTCTTCCTTCAATCTTTTAAGGGCTTCTTCTCTATATAAAACCTCTGCATTCATTTCTTCTAATGCACGCCTAGCCGATGATATTTTCTCGTCGATTTCAGCCTGTGGAATGCATAGTACAATCTAGCTAACTGGTTCGCCATTATGATATTATAACCTTGTTCAATATTTACCTGCTTTTGCTTCTGAATGGTTGCTTGGTTCCTTATTTCCTCAAGCTCACATTCAAGTGATTCTGATGTTTTGATAAGCTTTTCTTTTTCTAATTCCATGTCGTTCAGACGTCTAGCATTATCCTCATTTTGCTGAATAACCTGAAAATTAAACCGCTTCCTGTCTGCATAAGAAAGCATTAAACAACCTAATTCTGCCATCATAATAGACGCAGAAAGGCAAAGCACACGTCGTACACTTGAATATTCTGCAAAAGTACTGCAGTCATTAATCCCACTTTAAAACAAACGAACCCAAACAGGGAAGGTGCCCACAAACTAACTAAAAATTTGTGAAATATTGCTAGTGGCATGAAGTCATGAAGAAACAATGTTACTTGGGAGCGCGTGTTGGTAATAAAAATGACTAAGTGAAAGTGCGCAAAGAAGTAGATGCGGTTTTCTGATGGTAAATGAGTAAGCAAGCCGGCATTTGACAGATGGGTACAAACACAATCTAATGCGCTTGATTTCTAAATTGAATTCAATCAATATTTTGACGATGATAGGATGGGGCGTTCGTTCCGTATTTCCGAAAAGACTCTTGTAAAAACGAAAAGAATCTTTCAACTGGAAGTGAAAGATATTCATAGTAAAAAAGATACCTTATGAGGTATGAAATAAAAGCTGCATAAGGACCAGAAAAGTGGATATTGAATATATCTCGTGCACATAGGTAAATATGAGTAGGTTTTCCAAACACAGCATAACAAAGAACAAAGCGCACTTTCAAGTACTTAAATAAAATAAAACCACCTTCTCCTTCTCCTCCTGCAGTGCTGCGAATTGAGTTTGAAGTTCTTGCAGTTGAGAAGCCAATGCCTCTAAAGCACATTTTTGCAAAGTAATCGACTGAATATAAATACATCACATAGTGAAAGAACGTGCATGAAACAGCAAGTAAAAACAAGCTGTTATAAGCATCATTCTTACCATTGTCAGCATCCAAATTAGACAGAATTTCAGACTTTGCTGCAAGCTCTTTTGACAATTCAAGTCTTTGCTTGCGTTGACTTTCAATTGCCTGAACCTCCGCAACAATTGCCTTAATAATATTACTAAGGTGCTAAACAAAAATGAAACAAATCTGCAAATCTGCAAAGAAAATTATTGACATGAAAACGAACTGTTAGGTCAAAGGAAGCCATTCGATGCGATATTTCTTTTCGAATGACCGCTTGCCTTGCTCGCATTTCTGCAAAAAGACTACTTATCCACAACGAGTAGTTCAGCACACATCTGAGAAAAGATTACACACGTTTTAGAATAAATTTTCTACTTCAAACCTCTTTTAAGAACTTAACTTTTTTCCAAATCAAAATATTTTTGTTGATGATAATAAGGACCTTCATGATCTCGGGAAGAAATCAGTCCAATTCTTTAAAATTTTTGTAGCTCCCCACACGAGTTCAAAATAACAAGTTACCAGAGTGGTTACAGTCTCAATATAGTACGACTGAAGTAATTGAAACAGTTAACATGTTGGCATTGAACCTGTGATAAGATCAGCAGCTACTGCTCCTGGGGGTTGCTTAAGGTCATGAACATCACTACGCAGTCTTTTCTCCATCTCGCCAATTTTTGCCATTTGTGTTCTCAAACCATCCAATTTCATTCGAACTGAAACAAATACAGATGTGAACTCAAATTATGCACGATTCCTATGGATAGTAATGATTAAACTGTTCAAATAAATCCCACGTTTAAAAGAATCTAAACAAAAGCGCAGTAAAAAACGTAAATAAAAATCAGAAAGCATTCAAATAATAATGGACGAACCTTCATCCTTGTTCGTCAGTTGGTTAGCACATTCCAAATCTAAAGTTTCCAATTCAGTTGACAACGTTTCGGCGCTGAAATCGAGGTGTTATGCATCTCGAAAGCGCCTTATTTGGAATCCTAGAGGAACTTATGCGAGGAATGCATGTTATGCAGATGGAACTAACCGAGAAAGATTTGCAGTAACATTCTCCATCGTCACCTTGCGTTGACACTCAAAATTTTCACGTTTTTCATTCTGTCGTTGATCCAACTCATTGTATCTTGCAAGTTCTCTTTTCATATTGGCGATGACTTCCTAAATTAAATATGAGAAAACCAGCAACAAGTTACAATTGTGCAGAAAAAGTTTTACAGGTAAAAAAGAGAAAAAACCGAAGATACCCTTTAGTAGTTCACCTGTTTTATAGCATTACTTCGTCGCAGCTCCTCTAAGCGGGCAATTTCTGTAGTAGATTGCGACTCCAGAGCATTAAAGTGTGCAATAAAATTTTCCATATCCACTAACAAAGTAATAGGTACATGGAATCTGGAAGAATAACCTGGAAGAAGAATATCAATTGAAATAACCTGGTTTCGACCAACATTGAAGAACAACGATATCAACCACAAAACACATCGACGACGGCGTAAAAATCGTGTTTCAGAAACAGAAGGTTCCAGACATGAAAGACCAACGATGAAATAAGTGGGAAATTCCACGAAAATGTAGCTATGAGCTGCGTTTAGCAAGAATACATTCAAGAAATAGCAGAAATAATCACAATAATGAAAAGTCGTACAGGCATGGTGATCAATTGTGGTGCTGAGTTGGTGTCGAACTGTGAGGTTAATGATCATCCTCGAACGGCTGAACCACCATGTATCAAATCAATAATTGCACTACTGATTCGACTGTGAGCTACAGTGTATTTTGAAGTCACTTAGCCTTAGGTAGTTAAATATTGAAGTAAGCCATAAAGCAGTAATACAGCGAAGTTATTACGAATGAAGACAACATGTAGAATAAAGAGCACGGATCAACACTGATACCGACGAAAAGGAAAAACTGAGTGCACACATAGGTGTACGAGAAACAATTGATCACAAGAAAGGAATGAAGGCTCTTATAGTTTTATTGCAAAACATTACGAAATCGACATACAAAATCTATGAGGACAAATTGTCGGACATGAAGAGATTGGAATCCATTTGTAAATTAAAACCAACAATGGTGCTGAACGACCAACTTTATTCAAGCACAGCATAGAGTTCAGATAGGTCAGGTATTCTGAGGTAAATGTACTTTACCAGAAATCCTCGTGAATTTCACTCGTTACCATACATATTCTCTGAAATTCGATGTTTTTAAAAAATTAGCAACCGCTGAGTGAAGGTCTTCAGAACATCGTATTACCATAACTAGTCAAACAGGGTGTTCTACTCAACAATTTAAAATCTGGATAACAAACCAGAACAAGCAAAAGGAAAGAAAAACAGCTCTCAGAGTTACCATTCAGTCAATCCATAGCTACCGAAAGAATGGAAAATGGTAGTACCAGACAAAAGTCGACATCATTTCGTTTGCATCATTGTTGTGTGCACCCGGACGCCGAGCGACCCGTAAAGACGTGCATGCTTTCGAGGGCACATTTCGCAGCGGTGCACGTGTGCAGCGAGTGTGACACAGTGGTTTGACATGGTCTTCGATACACGCTTGGTCGCATGTTCTATCACGTACGCCCATATCACCAAGACTTCCATCCCTTTCCAGTTGTAAAATAGTACCAGACTTGGCAGGATGGCAGCACTGACTTGATACATTCGAGGCCACCGCAAGTAAATGTAAAGGCCAGGTATGCTTCCGAACACCTGTAACGATGCCTTATGAAGTCGAATGTATGACGTATCCCCAAGAGACGTTTACCAACGTCGCGAACTTTATCCTTTACCCTTCTATAAGTGCGGTTATTGTCGACACCGTAAAAAACAAGTGAATATGCATCGGACAGTGTAACATCTATCTTTTCAAATTCAATCAGTTTTTTTCTTCGAATAATAGGCTAAATTTTCGCCTTCGTAACTAACAAGCGCCGTCTAAAGTCTAAATTGAATAGAATTCTAAGTATAACGCTATTTTTTCTAGCAAGAATGATGGCTACATATTCACTACAATGTTTTACTATTTTGACCATAACCTGTCTTCATGCATTGTACAGATCCTAGCACTTCTTGCATTCAATCCACTTCTTGGCATCCATCAAAAGCGAAACTCTTCCTAATCGTGTGTGGGGTCAAGTTCTGCTGAAAGATTTTCTTCTTCTTAGCGAAAGTCGTTGAATAAAGGTCCATTCTCTGCATCTCAAGCCAGTACGAATAGCCGTACAAGAGCGTTTTCGGTTCTGTGGACAAGAGACGCTTCCCAGAATAAAAAAAAATGATAAAGCTCTCGGTATTTACCAATCCCTTTGACAGCGCCATGCATTCGACTTCATTAAGTATCGCTGGAGGTAATTGAATGCAAATCCGGACCTTACAATGACTTTCGGTGGCATACTGATGTATTGAGCCAGTGCTGCTATCCTCCAAGACAAGTATGCTACTAATTTGTCGACTCCGGAGTGAGAGAGGGCTTGGTGAGCTAGGTGCGTGGGAATTGATCTCATGTGTATTGCACGGTGCCTTCGACCAGTGTGCCACAAGCGCCCATTCACAGAATGGCCTCACAATAATTGCGGGATCGAGCTAAGATTTCGAGCGTATTGAATGCATCATTACCATTGAGCTAACCATGCCCTGTTGTTTCTTGTATATGTCTAAAAATCCGCACTTTTCACTTAGCACGTCACCGTTTACTAAGGAGATATTCCTGGCAGACTTCATGTAGAGTCCGGATGTTTATCGTTTGGGTAAAGTTACACTTCTGAATCGAAGCCTTGCCAATAACAGTGCCATCTGGTATGAAACAGTGATCTAGTATACTTTCTAAACTACGAGAAACAGTTATCAAAAACTTACTGCTGCAGTTCTGCTTGTGTTTCACCGTCAGCATCGTAACGCATTCGCCAAAACTACACTTTCAACGGCGTCATTCATACCTTGCGTAGGGCTGACGACGAGCGTCTGCTGATAGAGACCGAGCTGCTGAACAGCTTCCGTGATAACTTAAAATTTCTGGGTAAGGCGACCTCCCAAGACTTCGGACGAATTCACCACATAGCAAGGAGCTCATCTGTAGTTTTCCTTTAAAAAAAAAATACCCTTTCCGTGGGCTAGCGCGTTCGCCACCACACTATGCTGGTCTTTCGCTTCGTTTTTCTCTAAGCCATCTTTTTAACCCATGGTGCTAGCAACATTCACCCATTTGGGTTGCAGAAATCGGCATTGAACCAGCTATGTTACCTTCCCAGACAAAACTATCCCGATGGCGAATCTTATTAAAGGTTTCACATTTAGCACTTTACCGTAGAATACGTGAAATACACATAGGGCAAACCTATTTCTAACTGCTTTAATGGGCTTAATCTACTAGAGTTCGACTTGCTAGGAGTGCCAACATTCCACTAGAAGAACAACCACATCTGCGTAAATGAAATTGCACTCTGCAAAAGACTAACAAAAATCTAAACTCGTCTAATTCCTTCTACAGCAACACAATGAACTTTAGCATAGTCTATCCGATAACGAGACGTTCTTATTCGAAGACAGCTTTTATCCTCGACAAAGAATTGGGTTGCTTTCGAAACACGATACATTTAAAAATCCACATCGACACATCGTAAACTTACCCAATTCCTATCAATATTCCTCTTTTGTACGGCTGCACTTGTTTATGTGGCAAAACGAGGCATACTTCTCCAGCACTAGATAGTGGATATGTCGCGGTTCACAATTCGCGCTGAAAGTACAGTACATAGGATGTGTATCGATCGCCGGCTTGACTCGAAAACTGGTAGGAAGGAAATGTCTTGGTTTACACCAAATCACCAACAGATGTAAAGAAAAATAGGGAAGAAATCAATCAAATTGGTTAAAAGTACGAGAAAGTGTAGTAGCACCAATGGCCAGACCGGGCAGCAGCGCCACCACACTATGCTGGTCTTTCGTTTCGTTTTTCTCTAAGCCATCTTTTTAACCCATGGTGCTACCAACATTCACCCATTTGGGTTGCAGAAATCGGCATTGAACCCAGCTATGTTACCTTCCCAGACAAAACTATCCCGATGGCGAATCTTATTAAAGGTTTCACATTTAGCACTTTACCGTAGAATACGTGAAATACACATAGGGCAAACCTATTTCTAACTGCTTTAATGGGCTTAATCTACTAGAGTTCGACTTGCTAGGAGTGCCAACATTCCACTAGAAGAACAACCACATCTGCGTAAATGAAATTGCACTCTGCAAAAGACTAACAAAAATCTAAACTCGTCTAATTCCTTCTACAGCAACACAATGAACTTTAGCATAGTCTATCCGATAACGAGACGTTCTTATTCGAAGACAGCTTTTATCCTCGACAAAGAATTGGGTTGCTTTCGAAACACGATACATTTAAAAATCCACATCGACACATCGTAAACTTACCCAATTCCTATCAATATTCCTCTTTTGTACGGCTGCACTTGTTTATGTGGCAAAACGAGGCATACTTCTCCAGCACTAGATAGTGGATATGTCGCGGTTCACAATTCGTGCTGAAAGTACAGTACATAGGATGTGTATCGATCGCCGGGTTGACTCGAAAACTGGTAGGAAGGAAATGTCTTGGTTTACACCAAATCACCAACAGATGTAAAGAAAAATAGGGAAGAAATCAATCAAATTGGTTAAAAGTACGAGAAAGTGTAGTAGCACCAATGGCCAGACCGGGCAGCAAATTTAGGCCAGCACTATCTGGAAGCGAGATCAGATGAGGGGCAGCTAAGAAGCCTGCGCGGAAGCGGGCGCGAAATTTGAACATGAATTATGTCAGAGCCAAGTGAAGCGGTCTGTGGCCAGGTCCCCTAGCAAATTTAGGCCAGCACTATCTGGCAGCGAGGTCGGATGAAGGGCAGCTAAGAAGCCTGCGTGGAAGCGGGCGCGAAATTTGAAAATGAATTATGTCAGCGCCAAGTGAAGCGGTCTATGGCCAGATCGCCTAGCAAATTTAGGCCAGCACTATCTGGCAGCGAGGTCGGATGAAGGGCAGCTAAGAAGCCTGCGTGGAAGCGGGCGCGAAATTTGAACATGAATTATGTCAGCGCCAAGTGAAGCGGTCTGACCATCTCACCTGCGCAGTCGTTTTGCATGCTCTTACTGCATGTCCGGATTCTGTTTGCTCTCGCTACTTGGTTTAAAATGCAGTTGTGAGAGTAAAGAAAAGCGGATACATTAAAAATGTTTCACAGTGAAGAGGTGAAAAATGAGCCGTAAATGCATCAGCCCCATTTCTGACCTCAAAATCGGCAGAGGGTAATGTGATTCTTCTGACAGGTGCCAAGCTCGCCATGATCTTTTTGATGTACGTCGTGGTAGCGGGCTGATTTAGTTGGTATAACACTGGATTCACCACGTTCTAACAACAGGTCAAGAAAAAAAGATGGATTCACTTGAGGTTCTGGAAACCATCTGCGTTGTAGAATACAGTGTTTGCTAGAATTTTATGAAATCGTTTGGCACTGCAGGCCTACGCTACTTTTCTTTTCGATAGCATGGGGATCCTTCGATACGCACGTGTTTCCCGGACCTGTATATTCCGAAGCAAATCTTACTGATGCGTACGATCAGTGGTGTCACCTTGCACCTTCTGTTTCGTCGATCATATAGTGCATTGTTGGTGAAATAGAGGTTGGCAAGTTTGCAAATCTATCCGCCCTAAGCACTGAATATGATGACTAGCGAGAGCAGGACTGAAACTGCAGTAATTCCTCAACTATTCAGTCTAATAGTTCCCATGTCAGAGCAAAGACAAGCCATTCTTCTCGTCTCGTCAACACCTTTTCCCACAGCACATTCTTCTGCTGTCGGTACCTGTTTGCCTTAGTCATAATCAGCACGCAAATGTTGACCACAGGTAATTGGCAGAAAGGTGTTGATTCTGCTCACCAACCAAAAAACAATATCTGTCCACAACACACTGACATTTATGGAAGTTGCAGTGCTTGCGAGGCACTACCATGTTAGACAACTGACTTCTGACTGCATCAGTATCGTCACCACCATTACCGTGCTCGGCTTCCAATCCATTTCGTTTAGGCTCTTCAGGGAGGAACGTAGGACGCTCATTTCCTGCTCCACATCGCCACATTTCTCACTGTTGCTTTCGATGATGAGTCGAACGATGTCATCTACTTATATAGTTCAACACTCTGAAATTAAAATCTTGACCAATAAAGTTGATTTAAGCTGACGATTGATTTTCAGATAGTAACGTAAATGGGCTAATAATGTGCCTCCTCATGTAGTATGCGAATTCGTATATCCCATCTACATATATCAGTGTTTACATACGATTTGCAAGTTATTTGCAAGTAGAATTTCTCTCACTGGGCTCCAGTTCTTGTTTAAAATCTTACGATCATTCATTACATTGTCGGTAAAATATGGTTTTCCAACAGCCATTCGTTTCCGTGTCTCATGGAGTGCAATAGGATAGCTTGCAAGAGCAGAACTGAAGCCCCAGTAATTGACGAGCTGTGACAGCTTCATGATTCCCATCCTAAGGCGTAGAGCGATGAATCTCCTCATCTTGTCACTACTTATCGGTTCCCATCGCACATCTTTCTGTATGCTTTATTTATTGATCCCGTTCACAATCACCTGTAGTCCGTTGATCGCCGAGTGACTCGAGCGGGCACCAGTAAATCCTCCATGTGAAATTCTTGTACAGTTCATGAAAAATCTTTATGTACTAAGTAGGGACTTCTTGGCTACCAAGGCCCTCCATGACTGTTTCTGTCTGCATTGTTTCGCAAGTTTCTCAGCTTTCATGGCGCTAACGTGAAGATGTTGAATGTGCCGATCGTATTCCTCGTCGATGTTTTCGACATCGGCATCTTCCCAACAGTCGACTAATGGATTTAGTAAGTTCCAATTTGTGGTAGTTCTAGGACTTCGGATTTTGAATGTAGTGGCTTTTTCTCCATTCCACGAGAAGTAGAATCTAGCACGAAGGAGACGGTGGTCTTATCCAATGTTGAATTTTGGGACAACAGCGACATCGGTTAGGCAAAACCTTCTATTTACTATGATGTAGGATATTTCGGTATGACACTCTCCAATTGGAAACACTTACGTCCAGCGTTGAGGGTGGGGCTTCTGGAATTGCGAGTTACCATGGATGGTCGCCATGATAAACTCAGAGAGAAGCTCACCCTGTTCGTTCCATTCTAATTCATGGGTGTGTTAGTTGGCCGGTAGATTAGGGAGTTGGTTGGATTTGTCTTTTGCCCGCCAACTGTACGTGGAATGCTCGACTTTGTATGAATTCGCCACGCGGGACTTTTCTCCGTAACTGCCGTGGACAACCTCGTGTTTGGGTTGTAACAGTTTATAGCAATAACAACAGTGCAATAACAATGTGTAATGTATGACGATGTGTGGTTGACTGGATATATACGGTCGAGATATATCCTGTGTATATACGACTCCACGGATCTCCCTCATGTGAGGGATCTCTAGCCGGTTAGTCGCAAGGCTACGTGGCGCATCCCCAAGTTGTTGGATAGGGGGTTAATGGCGGAACAAAAGCGAGCTTTGCTTACCTGGGACGAAGGCGATCCAGGGGATGGACTCCCTGTTTCTGCTGCGTCGATTTGGCACATATTTTCTGTATTTCCTAGGCGTATTCATACCTGCATGTGTGAGTGCGTTCTCGCTTTATGCAGATTGTATTCAACGAGTCAATTCGGTGAAAAGCCTGCAATCAAGTGACAGGGAAGTATATGGGAGGCGGTTAGGAGTGGCCTCCAACAAATAGGCTCCATGTCCACTCTGGGAGAGCCTGGCAAGCCACCCGTGAGTATACCCAGCCCCCATGTTCAGAGCACAGCAAGCTATACGTGGGTATCAAAATGCTAAACATAGTAGAAGAAACGGGCCTCATTCCCCTGACCCCTAAAGAGCCGCAATTTTGCAACGTTGGGTAGGACGAGTACGGAGAGGCTGCTAAGGTCTCAGAGCCAATGGAAGCTGCCTTGATCACGAAGAACTACGGTGACGATTTATACCTGCAATGCACGTACACTTGCATCCGAGTCCTCGACAGAAGACTTGCTCTTGCAAGCAAGAATGATAAGGTACGACTTCATTGACAAGGCCGAGACGAGACGACGCCTCCCATTCAATGCCGTCTATGAAACCGGAGAAGAACTGTTCCTCGAACTTCGTCGATTACTGGCCACATCAAACTATGACGAAGAGGAAGTGGAAGCGTTTAACATGGACTGGGAGAAGTTCTACAGAGAAGACCATACATTCTTGGCAGCTAGGCGGACACTGGGGTTGGAGCACTGAGGAATTGAGAGACTGGAAGATAAGCGCTGGGGGTTGGAACCCAGGTACTGGTAGATTGGAAGGCCGACACTGGCCGATTGGAGGACAGACACTGCCCGTGATGACTAATGGTGCTACTTATATTCTGTCTGTAATGGGTGGTGTTTTACAGAGAGGATCAGGGTTAGTGCTCAAAGAGAGGCTGTGTACTTTTCAGGCAGCACAATTTCTTGTACAAAGAGTTGGTGAAGGACATACACAGGCTTATACAAAAAGTGGATCGGAAGTGCCGATTGCGTGAAAGTATATGCAGCTGGCGACGGCTTATTCAGCGTCTGAATCAACGAATAAAGAAGAGATAGAGATACAAAGAAGTTACAGTGACCACGCATTAGAATGGAAAGAACAGGGTGAGCGGCTCTTTGAGTTTATCATGGCGATCAAGACCATCCATGGTAACTCACAATTCCGGAAGCTCCACCCTCATCGCTTGACATGGGAATCTCCCAATGGAGAGTGCCATAACGAAATATACTACATCATAGTAAATAGAAAGTTTTGCCTAAAGAGGGTAGATGCATAACGATTTCAAGTTAAACAGTTATTGTAGAGAACATAATGTAACATAGAATTAGGAACTATTTAAAGACTAGTTACTATAACGGGTCCCAGTGTGACGTTCCTCAGACGATCTTCTTGGTCCGATCTTGGCATTGAAATCTCCAATGATGACCTTGAAAAATGTATGGTCTTCCCTCGAACGAACGTCCATGCTTGCAATACAATGCAGACAGGCGATGAAAGAAGATCTTAAAGAGAGAAGAGCAGACTTAGCTCCAGAGCTGAGCAGGAGGAAGCGAGCGGCTTGGGTTCAAGAGCATCGAGGACGTAGTGAAGAAAACGAAGAACACCCGACTCAGCGCCCACCTTTTCGACTCAACGGTTCTTCCTGCCATAACGCATGCGTCAGAAACCTGGTCGCTACGTAAGCTGGATGAATGATCACTCAGCGTTATCGAACGCGCAGTCGAAAGGACGATGCTAGAAGTATCCCGTTTCACACAAGCATGAGCAAGTCCTCTATCGAGGACTCGGATGCATGTGTACGTGCATTGTAGGTACAGATCGTCACCACAGTTCTTGATTCAGGCAGCTTTCATTGGCGCTGAGATTTTAGTAGCCTCTCGGCCCGCTTTTTTTTTTACTGTGTTTAGCATTTTTGTTACCCATGTATAGCTTGCTGTGCTCTGAACGTGGGACTGGTTATACTCACGGGTAGCTTGCCAGGCTCTCCCAGAGTGGATATGGAGTCTATTTGTTGGAGGCGACTCCTAACCGCCTCCCATATACTTTCCTGTCACTTGATTACAGGCTTTTGGCCGAATTGACTCGCAGAATACAATCTGCATAAGGCGAGAACGCACTCACGCACGCATGCATGGGTACGGCTAGGAAATACAGAAAGTATGTGCCAAATCGACGCAGCAGAAACAGGGAGGCCATCACCTGGATCCAGATTGCGTCTCAGGGGATCAAAGGTCGCTTTCGGTCTGCGGTTAACCCGCTATTCGCCACCTTGGGACGAGCCACGTAGCCTCGCGACCAAGCGGCTCGGGAATCCTCATATGAGGAAGACCCGTGGTCGATGTTGATCTCGTTCACAATAGCTTCCCCAATTCCGATTAAAATTTGTTCATTAACACCTCTCGAGATCAAAGAAAAAATTACTCAGAATAGTAGTCATCGAAAGTCCGGTGAATGCGCGACATACATTGTTAACACTTTTGCGACCGCAGCCATTCTGGCATGGCAGGCCAGCCTGATCAGGAGTCACCACAATGAGTTTGGAGCGCGCATTTAAACCTAGACGAACAGTCCGTGATTCCTGTGAAAAGGCACAGCAAACCGGTTCTTCGAGATTATCGTTCTATTACTCGGTCCCCACATATTTTCAGTGTATCACATACTTCTGCATTTCCGCTATGCCCTCCTACAAATGCTCCCATATTTTCGGACACCTCTTGTATGTGATGAAAACAGTACTAGCCGTAACCGCGGTCTTGTTAGCTTACCACATAGCTCTTTGTGATAGTTGAAGTGCATTTGTGCGTCTTTATTATTATGTTTTTCTTACATCTACTGACTCTCTACAACCGTCTGATAAAGACTTTTCATGAGTATAGCGCTGTGCGAACACTTATCTCCGGTTTGGTCCCAGCATAAATTCAGTGCTCTACAAGCTAACCCAATGACCCCAAAACTTTCGTAGAAAGTCCTATGTCACGAAATAAACAAGACAAAAATGTGCGTATTGAAAGCAAAGTATGTGACCAGAAACGTGAACAGGCGAACATTTTCAAAGCAATGCACGTCGTCCTGTAAGGGCTAGGCCACTAACAGGTGACTTCATCGTAATCAATTATATGTTTTACCTTTCATTTTCTGCCTACTACAATTTTCACGGCAGGTTACTAAGCGGAATGCAACCATAACGTTGCTGAGATATTTGCAAAACTATGGACCACAAGTATCTTTGATGGGGAGCGCTATTGTCCTTTCCGGGGAGTAACGTGTTCGTTCCCCACCATAGACACCTGTGGTCCAGAGTTTTGCAAATATCTCAGCAACGTTGCAATTATATGTTTTTAATATCATCGTACTCATTCTCAGTTGAGCTCCGTCAAACTTCTAGACCCGAAACAGTGTATGTATTTGTATGAACCTGTATGCATATGTATGCATATATATATATGTATATATCTATGCGATTTGTGATGAACAAAAATAGTCCGGGACGTTGAATCACTTCTGGATGGCAAAGTATATGAGAATCTGTGCAGGATTAAACTAGCCAAGATAAGTTTGGTGGTCTGCGTGATAAATCAGCGAAAGCAACGGTGAAAAATGTAGAGACGCCGAGTGCAAATTGGAACGTCTTACATTTTTCTGTGAGGAGAGTGGGAGTGAGAGAGGGGAGCAGCTTAGTGCTAGTCTTCAGCTATGCGATTTGTGATGAACAAAAATAGTCCGGGACGTTGAATCACTTCTGGATGGCAAAGTATATGGGAATCTGTGCAGGATTAAACTAGCCAAGATAAGTTTGGTGGTCTGTGTGATAAATCAGCGAAAGCAACGGTGAAAAATGTGGAGACGCCGAGTGCAAATTGGAACGTCTTACATTTTTCTGTGAGGAAAGGAGTGGGAGTGAGAGAGGGGAGCAGCTTAGTGCTAGTCTTCAACTATGCGATTTGTGATGAACAAAAATAGTCCGGGACGCAATATTTCTATGAACACCTTATATACGCCTATCGGACAAAACAAGCACAATCTCTTCTACAACGCTGTCGAATTCTAAGCTCCTCAACCGTTCAAGTTTTGGAGAGATTCTTGACATTAGTCGAAAAAGCAGCTACAGGTCTTAAGGTTAAACTGCTCAAATTGTAATTATTGAAAAATACAAAAAAGCAAAGAATTCGCAAGCTTCGGCAACAACCGCTGGCTTTCGCTGTGGGCTTAATATATTTGTTAAAACAAAGCTAGGTGCTATATACTGAATTCTAAGAGAAAACTCGACGAGGCAGCATTCTTGTTGCTATGATGTTCGTGGTCCACTTGTTTTTTGAAAGGAATCGATTCATGCGCTTAGTTGATAGGTTATCTGTGGTAGGGCGATAATATACCCAAAAATGTACCACTAAATCTAAATATCGTTTCTATTCTCTCTGAATAGACCACGAACCTATTCATCGATAAAATTTCGATTTTAAAAGCAACATGATGAAATTAAGAATTTGATAGCAGAGCGGTGGCGATGCCCGTCATCATGATCATGGTGCTAGTTCAATTTCGTACCATGCCAACCAAGAATCGCATCTCTCCGGAGTCGGAAAATTGGCACCGGTACGTGTCTGGGAAAAAAATCACTCTGCGCAATCTAATTGCGAAAGCACCATCAACCTATCTCACGACTCCAGGAAAAATTGCTCGATCAGCATTCCACGACATTCAGGATGGAATGGAAATCCTCTAGGAGCAACCGAAGCCACACGTAAGAGTCGGAAGATCTTCGCGGAGAGTGGATGCGAGGAGACAAATCGAATGTGAGAAGTGCTCATATTGGCACAATAGACGTGAAAAGAGATCAAATAAAAATAAAAAAAATGTGATGAAGTTCCGAACGTTCCTGACACATTGGTACGCATTCATAATTTTTAAAGGGAGTATTATTTTTATGTCTACCTGATCATAGCTCGTATGAACAGCATGAGCTGAAATGCAAGCAAGGTAAGTCAATCGTGCTAGTCAACTCCTCATTTAGGCTGGTTTTCTAGAACAATCCCCAGATCCGATTGGAAGCTTTTGACGAGATTTCACTTCCTTGTAGTTGAGGCCCGGTTTCTTTCTGTTTATTCCTCTGTTAACACTAGAACGACGTGTACGTAGCACTCGAGTCGGCTAAGGTCACCGTCGTACGATATATCGAATTTCCAATGCGCTCTCTTTGCGTGGTCAAAAGTAATACCAATTTTTTAAAAGAGGCTTTGACATTCCAGGATTACATCGTTTTTTAAGCTTAATACCACGTGACATTAATCTTGTTCTTACATCAGATTCGTTTGTGAAATTCTACCACTCAGAGCATGGTCGCTCAATAAAGCAACGACGGTTTTGTCCTTGCAAATTAACGCTGTGCTATACTTTCATGACGGCAAGAAAGTGTTCCTGGATGTCATACTGTGAGCGTTGTAGAACTTGATTTTCATCTACCAGCAAGAAGAAAATGGAATGAGAAGAGGTTCTGCATTCCCATTCATAAGCCAATATTAGAGTAAACTAGCTTCAAGGATTACTGCTTTCCTAGCAGCAACCTAATCTTGAGAGTCTAACTGCGACCAAAATGCAAATGCCGTTGACCAACTGTGGTGGCGACCAGTATACGGCCTCGCACAGACATTTCAAGACTCGTAGCAGGGGCATCCTTGCATAAACAACAAAATTATATCCTACTGTGAACTTGAAAGATGCCCATATAGACAGCGAAGACAGATCATATAAGCAGTAAAGAATTCAAAAATGTTGGCTGCTACATATTCCTCCTATCAGTCTGCAATTCATCGAGATATTCGAGTGGATGCTGGTAATGTTTCCATTTTTCACCGCCTCGTATCAGCTCTTCTTAATTGAATGTGTTCTCTCAGATAACGTTCGCAGCTTTTGATACGACATTGGGTCTCGTGTCTGACGGACTCGAAATTGGTTTAATGAAAAGCACGGTTGGAAAAAAAAAACGTTTAGGTTACGAAATACAGTAAGCGCCGACGATTTGAGACTGCAATGATATACAACTCCCCACCTGGGTTGAGTACAATGGATTTCATAAGGGAATAATGGAGGCCATTAAAATCCAGAGATCTTCGCCACATTTATTCCACGAAGGATAATGTTTAAGTTAAGTTCACCTCTCCGGCGTATGAAAAAGTGAAAACGAACATGGGATTTTCTTATATTTATGCAACCTCAATAGAGAATTCTAAAACATGAAGTTTAGGTGTGTAATAGATTCTTCCTAAGGTCTCAACTTTTTCTGTGTAATGCACGCGCCTTAGGCCAAGCACCTGGGATATGGAAAGACTCACTCACCTTTTTTTACACTTAGAACCACTTTTTTTTACTTATAAATATTCCGGATAAGCAGGATTAAGCCGCTTTACTAATATTTCTGGAATTTTTCCTGAGCAATTGGTAAGGTGTGAGGATCTTATGGGAACATTCTGCAATTCTTTGGTTTGCATACCGCCGAGCTGACAAAGATATGTTTTAAGTCGACTTCTCTAATGTTCCGGCATCGACGTTTCTTCCTAAACGAATTGTCCGCTTTTTCATCCTTTTTCTTTCTCTTTCTTTCTCTTTTTCTGAATTCGCTTTTTCTTCGAACGTATACTTTTTATTCCCACTAGAAGTGATATACATACAATGGTTCATTTCCGAGTCTGAAAAATATATCAGACCGCAAAGGGTCCTCTCACATAGTATGTCAGGCATTTAGGTATTTCGGAGAGCTTGCAGTGATACTAGTGAAATTTGATCAGCATCAAGAGTGCTAGTTTAACAGAACTCGCAATAATGAGACAGGAGTTGACGAGAACAGAAAGAGTACACTGAGGATTTGTCATTTGATAGCAACCGATTTACTCTTGTTTCGTTGTTCATTAGTTTGTCTTTGTCAGTTCCAGTTTCGAAATGCATATATATGATGAGCAAAATTTCCTCGAATCTCGACCTCATTACTTTGTTTGTCTACTCTATCACATCCATTTATCCCTAAAATGGATGTTGCTCTTGGACAAGCATTTTTGATCCAAATCGAGTCAAATTGATGGAAACTTCATGAAAAACACCTTTTCTTTTCGAAAGATTGCTAATCAATATTTGGACGCACTGATGCGCTAGTATCGCTAAGCGTTGATAGGAAATTCTAGACTTTTTGTCTAAAATCCTAAAGAAACTCCGTAATAAATACTAAGAGAAAGTAACAAATGATGACAACTAGCATTAACAAATAGTATTTGGATGCTTGGATGCTTGGACATCCCGTGTTCACTGGTTGTGCGAGCCCCAGTATATTCTCCACTTTTCGGGGCTTTATTGGTTTAGCGATTGCATTTTCCTGGAATGCAGAGGTCAGCCTAGCCAAAGTCTTTCTCAGGTCGTCACCACGGTGGGCAGTCGCCACCCCCCTTGTGGATCAGAGGGAGATTTGCCATCATGTGACTAGTTTCATACCAGGACGGTAGTGGATCCTGGTATCGGATTACTCTTAGCTGGGCTCCCTGATGGAAACGCCAGACTCCTGCTCAGATTGAAAGACCCTGCCGCGGGGACGAATTCCCCCGCTGTACATCGCAATCCTACACCCAGGAACGCCTCTCAGCAACGACGAAGCGGTAAACTGTTGGGGATTAACTAATAATAGTAGTAAACAATCATAAATAGCAATTAGTAAGCAACAGTTATAATGCTGAATAGAATGTTAAATGTGCTTTAAGTCTTTGCTCAGCTATTTGTCGAAAAAGTAACCTAATTTTAAAAATAAGTTTATGAAAGTGCGCTAGTGGCATAGTGCTTTGAGATGCCTTGCAACAAACACGTGGTCTTTGGTTCGATCCCGCGTTCTGGCCCGATCAAGACTTCCATTACTCCGCGGCTGACAAATTCATAAGGGACTTATCTAGAAGGAGAACAGCACATACTTATATCGGTAGGCCACTTGAAGTCATTGCATAGTTCAGAGATACATAAAATCATCTATTAATAACTCAAAAGACCGACTTTCTATAAACCTCAGCAGTCCCACTCGTAACATCACGGTTCTGAGGAAGGGAAAATCGCAGAAACGTCAGCCATCGACCAACAACACCAGCCACAACGACAACGACAAGGAAGGCCTATACCAACCTCGCATCAGCTAAAGAGGATCAGTTTATAAGACTATATAAATGTATAAAATCATCTATGTACAAATGGAGTGGGATTCATGGAGCATGGCTCAGAGATCGACCGGTGCTAATAAACACGTTATGGACTTATCTTTTAAAATCAGAAAGCATTCTTGTTAAAGTACAATCCAGGACATATGAAAATAGTGATTTTTTGTTTTACACTGTCAGATATTCTATTCCGGCTTTCCATTGTTTTGTGACAATATAGAATGATGTCGACGCGATTTCTATCTATAATCCACGGAACTATCTGAGGCAAAATACAACCGCAGTGATGCTGATTTATTTGCAAAACCAGATTAAAGGAAAAAACGAAAAACCCAGACCAGACTCGAACGAACAATTACCCTTTTCGGTGGCTCAAGTGTTAGCCACTACGCCATTGAGGCCCTTGCTTTCACATTCTCTCAGCCAATTTTCACCCTATATGGGCTGAATTCCATTTCTTTCAAACCACTTGCATCATTGTTTCACCAGTCAGAAACAAAAGGTCAAGGATTCTCCATTAGCGATTGGTTGTTTTTCATGGTGATCGATTTTAACACAGATGTGCCGCCAAAGAATTCGTAAGTGTCTCTTTAATACAAAGTCTGATGTTAACCTGTGGTTTTCACTCACACCTTTACCATTTCTTTAGAATTGAAATAATTCTCAGCGTTTCTCTCCATCACACTGCACAATTTTTGTAGACCCTTCTTTCATGTTACTGCACGGATCCCAGCACTTCTCACATTCGATGCGTTTCCACGCATCCATCATCCACAATATTCTCCCAACTTTTACGCGTGGCTTCGGCTTCTACTTGAAAATTTTTATTTCAGCATAAACACTGTTGAATGCTGGCCGAGTCGACGCTCTCTGGAGTCTTGAGATAGATGGTCTATCGTATTCCGACTTGGATTGCAGAGAGTTGTTTTTTTCCTGACAAGTCCGGCACCAATTTCTCGACCCCCGAGTGATGAGACGCTTCGTCAAGAATTTAAATGCTTTCGATAAACGTAATGTGCAGGAAAACAACGTTACCACTTGTTTGATAGTCGGAAGGTTTCTTTAACTATTTATTACATCTAACTGTGTAACGACGCATGTAGCGCAGTGGTTGGAGGCGCCACCGCGGCGCGCACGTGAAATGCGCGCATGGCCCACCAAGCCTTCCATCCCTCCGGGGTAGGCAAATTGGTACCAGACTTGTCTGGGAGGATAGCAGCACTGGCTCAATACATCGGCAGGCCACCGCGTGTCATTGTAAAGGCCAGATATGCATTCAATCACCTCCAACGATCCTTAATGAAGCGGAATGCATGGCGCATCCCTCAGGGATTGATCAACGCCGAGAGCTTTATCCTTTTTATCCTCTAACTATGTAACACGACATAGACTTTGATTTTAGAAAATTCAGGTATTTGCAACGCAAAAAATTGTGACGATTTTAAATTCCTTCCGTTGAATTGTTTTACTACTGTAATGTTTTGTTCTTTGCCCTTTAAAGTGGCTTTTTACTTTCATTTATTGTGAAACCTTCTGCATGGCTTTTTTCTGATTGGTTATAGAAGCTTGTGGAGTACTGGTTAGCGGTGCTCCGCAATAAAAACATGGTCAGTAGCTGGACATCACGCTACGGACAGACCGGGTTCTCCGTCACTTCTGAAAAGACGAAATGCTACCGGACTTGTCTAAGATAATGAAAAAAAACCTGATATAGTACATCGATTGCAAATTGCAAGTAATTATATCAGTTGGATGTGGATTCAGTCATCATCTACGATGGTATGAATATAGCTGAAATCATCGCGTATTTATAAGGGATTCATCAATGCTTAACACTCTGTTCTACTGCTGTCTTCTTTGTACAACAATAGCTCACGAGGATAGCTCATGGTGGCTGAAAGATCTGGGCAGCCACACATTGAAATACTGCTGTTTTAAAGTTGCCGTAGGGAATGCCGTAAACGCAGTAACATCTGTTCACTAAAAAAAATTTTACGTGCTTTCTCGACCTTTGTTTGAGAGAACTATGGTTGAAAGCCATGGCTTAGGCATGAAAAAGCAAAGTAGAAATAGTGTGGCACTGATCAATCTCTGAGAGATCCACCATGTATTCGAATCCACTAGTAGCATCGTAGAGTGACTGAATGCACATCTTGCCTGTAGAATAACTTGCTGTGGACTAACTATTTGTTAGGTGAGGCAGTGTTTTATCCTCCCAGGTGGTTCTGGTAGCAACTTGCCTGTTGAGAAGGGATGAAAGGCTTGGTGAGCTCCGTGGTGCGGGATCGCGGACCTCAGCTTAATAGAATAGGATGAAAAAAGTCGTTAAAATCCATGAGATCTGCGGGGTCATGGAAGGACGAGAACATGTTTAAGTCATATCGGCAGAGCACGAAGGCATTGGTAGAGGTGCCCATGTGTTAGCGCCGTAGATAAAAAATGATGCTTACAAAAGCTCAGCTATCTTTTCTGTGTGACTTCAATGTTGCCTTATACTTATGGATCGACGTTAGTTAATCTTCATTCATTGGTGCGAAAACAGCGGCCATCTTCAACTTCAAACGTATCTCGGTTTGAAGTGATCTTTACTAAATGCACCACGTCTCACAAGTATTTTCTTAAGGATAAATGCCCATTTCTTCTGTTGTGATTAAATTCCTACTTTCTGTACTCCATCAAGTGTATTTCGTGAGCTTTTTTTCCGTCGAGGCTTGTCTTTCGAAAATGAAAGCAGGTGAACGAGCGGTTTGTCATCCACTGAAGCATGATGATGTCCTCAAGTGCGGTATTGTTGTTGATCGCTGCCAAAGTTTCGCTTGGAAAGAATCCAATATCGCATCCATTTCTTTCGAGAACTCTAAACAACTTTAGCAACCAAATGACAATTTAGGTAACCACGCTTACCTTAAAGTAGATAGAGCAAACTCTCTTATTTAAGCCGACCACGTCCACAACACTTTACGCACTGCAGTAATCGAAAAATTGCTAGCAGCTTACGAAAAACCATAGAAAAACCAGCTTCGGACCCTATGCGTTAATGAAACACGAATGTGGTGACGAAAAGCCTATTGTCCACCGTCGCCATTATAAACCCTTTTTTTCTTGTAATAGTACCCAGGATCGACTTTCTATTAACCTCGGCATTGAATTATGAATTCTTCGTTTTCTCTCTTAGCAATCGCGTGGTTGGACATTAAACAGTATACGTTTACTTCCATACAATAACACACATACAACACAATCGTAACTGACGTTTCGGCAGAATCGCCTTCTTCAGAGCCGCTTTTTTTTCATCTGTCTTCCACCGAGGAAGAACAGCCGCTCAGAGTCGCATATGGCTGACGGCTGCACCACCTTTTTTTTCCTAGCAGCCTCAACTTATACAATGCTTTAAATGCCTATACGAACCTCAATCGCAGCCGATCTCGCAAAAAATCTTGTTCCCAATGGTGGTAAGCGCAGTGGTAGTCATGCCGTTAGCACGTTGCTAGTTCGATCCCTTTGAGTCGCCGAGCTTTTCATCCTGCCTGAATGGGCAAATTAGTACCCGATTTTCCTGCGAGCAGTTTACTCCTTGCATTCCAAGTGGGCACCGGCTATCTCAGTGCTTTAGGGATAATCCACTCGAGCAACACTCAGAAAAGTTCATAACAGAGACTAAGATCCTCGAACAAGCAACTGAGCCCTAACGTGTAAAGTTGGAAGGCCTTTGTGGGTGATGAAGGTAAGAAAGGATTCGAATTCGAGAAGTTTCAGAATCCTCACAGTTGATGTGACGACGGTACTTGTGAAAAAAATGAGGATAGATAATAATTCCACTGTGGTAAGAAGTTTCTGTGTGGAATTTGCAGGCCTAAACATTTATTATCCATCAAAATCCACGGATGTGCACACTATTCGTGATGGTAAAGCATCACATCGGCGCTCCTAAACTCACGTCATATGGTCAGCAACGATTCCGCCGCCAGACTTCTCCAAGCAGTGGATTTTTCTCCGAATTTTTTGCGCAATTCTCTTCTTGCTAGTGCTTTGTGCTTTTGGTTCTTCTCCACTTAGATGTCGTTCATAGGAGCAAGGATCTGCTCCAGCTATTTGGCCGTTAAAGGCAGACCGGTCTTATTGCAGAATTTAGTCTTGCAGCTTTCCGAGTTTGTGAGTTACATAACTGAGATGAATGACTCATAAATCTCATTGAAAGCGACCAGATAAAGCCACTTTTTTGTCAAAACTCATTCTAACAAGAATAGCTAGCAAATCTCATGCAAGATTACCTGATAGTCAGGATTTGCTAAGAGCTGACAATAACGCGACTATGAAATAGACAGGTCATCTGTGAAGAATTAGTATACCTAATCCTCACGACAGAGACGTAGGCCTAGCCAGTGAAAAGTTCTCATCTTATTTTGTAATGTAATGTCAGTGGAATTACATACCTAGTGTTACCTAGTGTTTAATTGTTTTAGCATAACTTCTCATAGAGCTTTTAAAGTGGCAGTTTTTTTAATAGATGACCGGATTACAGTGAACCCTTTTTCTACATTTTGTCTATGCTCTACCTTTTATTATGCTTTCACTGAAACTGTTGTTTGGGTTTTCACAACGTTGTTGTTATCTTGAGACGTTATAATGTTGGATGAGTGCATTCACGGGCTAGTTGAAAGTAGTCAAACTTCTTAGTTTGCTTACTCTATCCCTTCAAAATATGGGCTCTTGCAGAGCAGTGGTCGAAGGAGCCCTGCAACACACACGTAGAATCGACACTCGCGCCCATGGCCCATCAAGTCTTCCATCCCTCCGGTGTCGGCAAATTGGTACCAGACCTGTTTGGGAGTATTGAAGCACTGGCTATCGGTAGGCCACCGCGGGTCATTTTTAGGGCCAGTTATGCATTCAATCACCTCAAAACGATGTTTAGTGAAGGCGAATGCATTGCGCGTCGATCAGGGATTGATCAACGCTGAGAGCCTTATCCTTTATCCTTTATCCATTTAAGGCCTCTCAACGGTTTGCCGCCTCATCGTAGATGGAAGACCTTCCTGGGTGCCGGACTGCGGTGAACAGCGGGAGATTCATTCTTCTGGCAGTGTCTCCCGAGCTGAGAAAGAGTCCGCCGTTTCCATCAGGAAGCCCAGCTAAGAGTAAACGATTACCAGGATCCACCACCGTTCCGGTATCCACTGTTCGCATGGTGGCAAATCCCGCTCTGATCCACTAGTGTGGCAACTGTCTATGGTGGTGACGACCTGGAGCAGACTTTGGCCAGGCCGGTCTCGTGACTCTAGGGAAACACAAAGGCTAAACCGGCAAGACTCCGAAGAATGGAGAATTTGCTGGAGCCCGGACAACCAATGAGGACGGGCCGTTCAAGTATCCGAGGAGGTATCCATTCAAAGCAATTTAACTGTGGGTGCACAAATTGCATTATAGCACATCGAACAAGCTCTGCACCTTATTCATATCAGTTTGCGTTTCAATAATCCTTAATGAAGAGAAATTTATGGAGAGTACAACTTCCATTAAAAGAACCCTGCTTTTTCTATCATATGCAGTTCAGATATGATTCAAAAGGCTAATCGTCTGAAAATATCGAAGCTCATTCATCCATGTAAGGGCATAACGGAATCTCTGTGAAAAGACTATTTTTCCAGTTTCAGCTCTAGTTAGTGGTCAAAGACACAGTGGTCTAATATCTTTATTGAGCGAAAACGATACTGAAACGTGACTATTGCTTCTATTACATCGGCACAGAAGTCTGCCCCCAGAAACACGAACTCTTACGCCAGTGTGGAATCGCCAGAGCCTTGTGCACACGCCACTCGCGTCCCAACTTGCAAAACAGTGCAGACGGCGATAAAAAAGATCTTAAAGAGAGAAGAGCGGGATGTCTTCGAAGATGCAGAGGCTGGTAAAGCCAGTTGCAAAACCCATCAAAGGCGTGTCAATTACAAAACCAAGATGATTTCATTCCAGATGGGATAATGAGAGCTTCAGAAAGGCAAACAGGAAAATGATTCACAATTGCTACTCTTATTTCTTCAATAGCCTGTTCTCCAGCCACTATATGAAAAGAGATGAAAGGTAGATAGAAAAGATAAAGGTGAAAAGATATGTCTTCACACCGGTTCCTCCTTCGTAAACTCGATATGTTATTTCGGCGGTGAAAAACCGAACAACGCCAGGTGCCGTACAAGATAAGACCTGAACACTTGAAGAGCCTTTCTCAAGTCCTCATAAATGAGCTGGCTCGTCTCCTGACACGTTACCTTTAGGACGGCAAGGTTTCTACTCATTGAAAGAACATATGAAAGCAGTGACCTTCACGATATCGGAAACTATCACCCAATCTGTTTACTGTCTGTCGTCTACAAACTTTTCACTTGAGTAATGCTAAACAGGATTATCAGAACACTAAACGAAAGATAGCCATGTAAACAAGCAGTATTTCGAAAGGGATTCAGTACGATGAACCATATTCATACCATACTTATTTGGACACTTGAATGGCCCGTCCTCACTGATTGTGCACGCCCCAGCATAATCTCCATTTTTCGGGGCTTTTTTGGTTTAGCCATTGCGTTTTTCTGGAATGCCGAGGTCAGACTGGCCAAAGTTCGCCCTAAGTCGTCGCCACCATAGGCCGTTGCAGCCCTTGTGGATCAGAGGAAGATTAGCCACCCTGCGAGTTTGATAACAGGACGGTGGTTGATCCTGGAATTGGTTTACTTTCAGCTAGGCATCCTGATGGAAACGCTGGACTCCTTCTCAGCTTGAGAGACTCTGCCAGGGGATGAATTCCCCCGATGTCCATCGCAGCTCAACACCCAGGAACACCTCCCAGCCACCATGAGGTGGTGAACTGTTGGGAGAATTCATACCACAGCAAAATTCATTGAAGTACCACATGAATGCATTAGACCGCTGTCTTACTTTCACCAATTTAGGTCAGGTTTTTGATTTAAATGAGATAGAAGTAGTCATAGAAGCCCTGCACAGGTAGGTGATCCCTACCATACAGGCTACCTATAAAGGCTATTACACCGTCATCGCTTTGCTCATGACATTATTTTTGTAGCACCAGGGCCAGGCAGAACGAATGCTTATCGACTTTGATAACACCCATGGAAAGATTAGTCCTCGAAGATTTCTCCCAAAAATGATGTTTACGAGAGACGGATGTCCATCGTAGGCCCTATTCGCTGTCAACAGGACGAATGTTTCCGAGTGCTCCAGTTACGTCTATCTCGATCGTGAAGTCAGCATAATGAACGAGTTTGCTCCATAGTTAAGCAGGAGAAAGCGAGCAGCTTGGGTAGCTTTCAAGAGCATGCACGATGTAGTGAGAAGAGCAAAGAACACCCGACTCTGGGCCCACATTTTAGACACCATAATAATTCTTGCCTTAACGTATGCGTCAGAAATCCGGTCGATCTTTAGGCTAGGTGCAAAGGATTACTCAGCGCTATAAAACGCGCAGTCGAAAGGACGATGCATGAAGCATCCCGTATCAAGCAATTAAGAGAGGCTACCCGAAGATCCTACCTACGTCGACGATCAAAAACTAATGACACCGTTTTCTACGCCAAACTACTGAAGATAAGGTGGGCCGGACACGTAATGTTTACAAACGTCAATCGATGGACAAGAGCCATTAGTGACTGGATTGTCAGGGATGTCGAGCGCACAGCACGAAGACTCGAGGCTCAGAGCTTTTCACAAAAGCCTAAAAGGAAGGTATTATGTTGAGCGAGTACCTAGAGAAAGTGAAAACCATCGGGCTTCTTTCATCTGCTACAGGAAGAATTGGAAAATTTACTGGCGCCCACTCGAGTCACTTGATAATCAGTGGGGCGACCGGTAATACAGTCGAGAAAACCGGCTGCACTTTCACCGTTTTTTTTTTCATGTATTGCAATAAATATGAAGAGGGACAAAGCACGAAGCATTCTGTGTTCATCGATTCCCGAGGGATGCTCCATGCATTCGAAATCATCGGCAATTATTAGAGGTGATTGAATACACATGTCCTATAAGATGTCATGTGGTGGGTGACGAAACCAGGTATAAAGTCAGTGCTGCTATCCTCCGAGACAAATTTGGTGCCATTTTGTCGACTGTTGAGGATGGAAGGCTTGGTGATACCGTGGCGCCGGGCCAAACCAAGAAACGTGTGCATTCCAGGGCATCGCTAACCACTGCACTACGCGTCTCACTGTCGATAATTATTCCCGCTTTATTGGTTTTATTCAGTTCCCATATAATTTTCCTCATTTCAGACATAATTTGAAAAATTCCGTCTTAAGCCACATTTATAGTGTTTTTTGTACCAATGCCCTATGACCGATAATTACTATAAAGGAAGTCATTTGTAAAATGGGCAATCAATGCAGCGCATAAAACTTGGAAAACCCCAAGTTATCTGGAAACGTGTGAGTACTTTCTTTTTTGGTTCTGATATCCTGTTGAGTATTTCGCTTTCCAAACAAAGACAGTGGCGTTTTTCTACTGTAAACCTATTGGCGCTTGAGAACGATGGATTCGATACTGCCTCGACATCAAAATCGCCTGTGCGGACTTGCGGAGCATTCACTAGACTAAAATTTCGAGAAGCATCCTATCACGCCATTTTCTCCACAGGTTTTTCAAATTTGATGGAAATTCTCGTTGCCAGAATCTTAAGACAGACATTCTTTGCCCTCAGAAAGAATACAGGTTTTGAAAATTTGAAATACTTTTAATAACTCAAAAGACCGACTTTCTATAAACCACAGCACAAATAATCGATATGTCGATTTATATGCTCTAATGAGCCGACCTTATTGAGCTGATGTAAGGTTAGTATAAGTTTTCATCATTGTCGTTGTTTTCGTTATTGTCGTTGTTGTTGTTGCTCGATGGATGACGTTTCGGCGATTTTACCTTGCTGAGAGCCTGGACGTATTTTATACAAGAATAGCTTGATAATTCGGTGGAAAACCAATATATTAATGAAGATCATACTTCTAAATAAACGCCGTATTTATCAAAAAGGTTACTCAGCGTGCTGTTACGACTGGGACTCCTCGCGTGTTGTGCACGTGGAGTCGCGAATGAGACCCACCCAGGTCAAAAAATCATTTTGAAATAAGGTGCCAGCCCACGTGTTATAGTGAGGCATTCGTCTTTCCAAGTATTGCAATAAATATGAAGAGGGACAAAGCACGAAGCATTCTGTGTTCATCGATTCCCGAGGGATGCTCCATGCATTCGAAATCATCGGCAATTATTAGAGGTGATTGAATACACATGTCCTATAAGATGTCATGTGGTGGGTGACGAAACCAGGTATAAAGTCAGTGCTGCTATCCTCCGAGACAAATTTGGTGCCATTTTGTCGACTGTTGAGGATGGAAGGCTTGGTGATACCGTGGCGCCGGGCCAAACCAAGAAACGTGTGCATTCCAGGGCATCGCTAACCACTGCACTACGCGTCTCACTGTCGATAATTATTCCCGCTTTATTGGTTTTATTCAGTTCCCATATAATTTTCCTCATTTCAGACATAATTTGAAAAATTCCGTCTTAAGCCACATTTATAGTGTTTTTTGTACCAATGCCCTATGACCGATAATTACTATAAAGGAAGTCATTTGTAAAATGGGCAATCAATGCAGCGCATAAAACTTGGAAAACCCCAAGTTATCTGGAAACGTGTGAGTACTTTCTTTTTTGGTTCTGATATCCTGTTGAGTATTTCGCTTTCCAAACAAAGACAGTGGCGTTTTTCTACTGTAAACCTATTGGCGCTTGAGAACGATGGATTCGATACTGCCTCGACATCAAAATCGCCTGTGCGGACTTGCGGAGCATTCACTAGACTAAAATTTCGAGAAGCATCCTATCACGCCATTTTCTCCACAGGTTTTTCAAATTTGATGGAAATTCTCGTTGCCAGAATCTTAAGACAGACATTCTTTGCCCTCAGAAAGAATACAGGTTTTGAAAATTTGAAATACTTTTAATAACTCAAAAGACCGACTTTCTATAAACCACAGCACAAATAATCGATATGTCGATTTATATGCTCTAATGAGCCGACCTTATTGAGCTGATGTAAGGTTAGTATAAGTTTTCATCATTGTCGTTGTTTTCGTTATTGTCGTTGTTGTTGTTGGTCGATGGATGACGTTTCGGCGATTTTACCTTGCTGAGAGCCTGAACGTATTTTATACAAGAATAGCTTGATAATGCGGTGAAAAACTAAGATATTAATGAAGATCATACTTCTAAATAAACGCCGTATTTATTAAAAAGGTTACTCAGCGTGCTGTTACGACTGGGACTCCTCGCGTGTTGTGCACGTGGAGTCGCGAATGAGACCCACCCAGGTCAAAAAATCATTTTGAAATAAGGTGCCAGCCCACGTGTTATAGTGAGGCATTCGTCTTTCCAATTCATCTTTGGATTCTCGAGATTTATTCAAGTCGCCTCGATTGTCTCGCGCATTGATGTTTTTGATTCCTACGCTGGGATCCGCACAGTCATTTCAAAGCCCTCGCCATTGTGCTTTTGTGCCCTATGTGCACCTAGAGGAGTGTTTTGACGGAATTTGTCTCTTCCGTCCAGATGCTCTTTTATGTGGACGCAAAGCGGTCTGCCCGTTTCCCCAACATATTCTTCACCGCCTGCCTTACATGAGATCAAGTATATTGTATCTGAACTCATGCAGTCCTCTTCTTTCCCGTTAGGAGAGATCATACAGTTTTCTGAGGTGCACAAAGGATCACAGAAGCGGTTGCAAACTAACTGACATCGTAGGGTACTGGATGGGATGTCAGTAATCGCTATACAATTTTTAAGACTACTTCTTCTTAGGCATCTCTTAATGGCGTAATTTGTTTCATTTAAATTGAAGGGCAGCTTAAAAGGGATCTTAGTTAGGTTCGAAACATTATTTTGGGGAACAACCATTCGCTTTTTTCTAGTCCGGATGGCTTCTGCTACGTATCCATTGCAAATGTCCAGAGATGAACAGGAAAGACGAAGGCCTCACTATCAAACGTGATCTGGTGCCTTATTTCAAAATGATTTTTTAACCAGGGTGGGTTTCGCTTGTCATCTCACGTGAACAACACTTCATTAGTACTTTGGTCTTTTCCGCCGAATTATTAAGCTATTCTTGTATAAAATACGTCCAGGCTCTGAAGAAGGCGAAATCGTCGAAACATCAATTATCGACAATATCAATCATCGACCAACAACAACAGCAACAGCAACAACGACAGCGACAACTTGATCATCCATGCATCAGCTCCATAAGATCCGTTCATTTGAATACTTTTATGTCGAGGGCACATTCGATAGTTATTGACTGTTATCGATTAGTTCCTTCCAGTAAATTCATCTGCTATCGTTCCAATGTCTTCTGCAACAGGACAAAATATTTCAATTCCTATTGGACCTTCTCTGTCTTAAAACTCAGAGTGAATATGGACACCAATATCTTTTAATAACAGAAGCTTTTTATATTTTTATGAACATGTTTTTGGGCAGACAACCTGAGTTTTCGTTGAAGAATTGTGTTGATTTTTGTCTTTCTTTTACTGCTCCGTACCTATCAATTATAAAGTGTACGAATGATATTATGGTAATTTTTTCATTTTTTGTTTATTATGTGCTCAGTCTGATTTTGCATGTAGCACAATCGTTAGAGGTTAACTACAATACACACTCGCTGCCTTGTTCAATCAGACGCTCCAGGTACACTAAGTCCTGTATTCTTCCGAGTTCAGCCAATTGGTGTTGTAGGATGAAGACATTCGTTATGTGAAGTAATAGGCTCTCATTAGCCAGTTATAGGCTGAGTATGAACTAAATCACTTCCTTCGACACTTAGAATAGTCGAATGCGTCGCACATGCTGAAGAATTAATCAACGCCGTACGCTCTATACAGACCTCGGACTACTGAATAGCGGTCCTTTCAAGAGCTGGATTGCTGGATTGGAGAAGTGAAGTTTTCCTTTTCGGCTGAAGCCGACCCGGAAACGCTTTCTCAACTAGTTTTTGGTCACTTAATTGCTGGCTTTTATCGAAGCAACGTGCAAAATGGAACTATTATGATCGAATACGAGTACGTGCGTGCGTGCAAGCGTATGTGTACATGTGTGCGAAGGGTAACTAGGAAGAACGAGAGAGGATGGACGTAGTCCAGTATACGATTTACCATTTCGCCAATCTATTTGCTTGTCAGTGTTTTACATCCTAAACGTCACAATTTGTGTTTTTTCAAATGTTACGAAAGACAAATAACGTAATGCATATGTTGATCTCGGAGCCCATGGCCCACCGAGCTTTCTATCCCTCCAGGGTCGACAAATTGGGACCAGACTTGTCTGGGAGGATAGCAGCACTACCTCGATACATCGATGAGCCACCGTGAGTCATTATAAAGGGCGGATATGCATTCAATCACCTCCAAAGATTCTTAATGAAGTATGATGAATGGCGCATCTCTCAGTAATTGATCGATGCCGAGAGCTTGTCCTTTTCTATACGTAAGTATGGATTTTCTGAAAACGGTTTCTCTGAATGCACACTATAACACATGGATTAGCTACTACGTTTTCTTACATGACCCGTCCTTATATCTACACTGTGGATTCCTCCACTACTTCCATTCGGTTCGTTTGCTTTCCACGAAGGTTTTTAAGCGTTTGGGTTCTGCTATACTTGATAGTTGAGGATTTTCTTGCCTTCCTTACGAATGCTGTTGAATGGTGGTCAGGTCAATTTACTCTGAAGTTCTGTGATAATCGTGTAGAAGCGTTCTAACTGGATTAGAAGAAGCTATTTCCAAAGCTGTTTAGTAGCAATTTCTCGACCGCTGGGAGATAAGAGGCCTGATCAGCGCGATACTTGGTCGAACCAGCTCCGTGTTTCTGATGAACCGCATAAGTACCATTGCGAAATCCGCCCTCTTTTTTACCTATATTGGCATTTATAAAAAGCTGCATGGGCTATATTGAATGGACGAACACATCCTCTACTTTTGGTATCACTATTATTCTGCTCCCATTCATGTAATTCAGGAGTATCGCTTTCGGCAGACGAGAAATTGACAGATGTATGTTGCTATAGTGAGGTGCCATTTTGTACATAAATGATAGCTGGTTCGGCTTCGTGCCCTGACCACACGAAGTCCTCCACCTCTACGCTGACGGAACATTGATAGCAGCTTTAAGAAAGTCGCAAGAGTAGTGAGATACGAAAAAAAAGCAATCAGCGGAAGCGTTCAGAAGTCCTAAATCACAAGGCCATAGATCACAGCTGTAAATGTGCTCTATGGAGATCCGCGATAAGTTACAAATGTATGTCGAGCTGGTATAGGATTTCAGCGCCCTTGAGCCATTTTTGTCAAAACTCTTAAAGAACATCTGTTTTCTTATTCCAGCATCTCCTGCCATCGTTCACCCGTGTCGTTTAACTGCGTCGATGACGGTGACCGCCAGTGGGTGGGTTCTGTTTCGTGCACTTCAAAACGGTAGTTTATTATTGAAAAGTCGATGCTATCGTAAATTTGATCACCTGAATGATCCATTTTTCTATTTCCTCTGCAATACTTTTCTTATTGACCTATTTAACATGTTTTTCATGTATTTGTAGTTTTTTTATTTTTCGAGGCTGCGAATAGCACAGTGTTGGCGTTGCTGACCATCACGAGCACGATGATAGTTCGATCCCGTCCCAAGCTCAAGAAGCCTCTCATTCCTCCGGGGTAGAGAAACTGGTACCAGACATTTCGGGAGAAAACTGCTTTCTTCAATCCAGTTCGGAACGCTCCAGCACGGCTATCTCAGGACTCCGTGGGGAATCGACTCGACCAGCATTCTACGACATTTGAGATGAAATGAAAACTCGATGCTTTTCTTCAATAAGCAGACACGGGGTTGTTATTATAGAATTTATTAGGATACAATAGCTGACGTTTCGGCGGTTTCGGCGGTTTCGGCTTTTTCAGAGCCTGGAAAAATCAAATTAAGAGGCGATCTACTCATCTAAACACTTTCATAACCCCAGCAAATAAAACAACAAATAAATTTGTATTCGCATAAGAAACAGCTTCATTTAAACACCTACCGTTTATTTCTTGTAAGTATCTAAGTTAGTTGGTGTGGATAGCAGCCGCACAGAGTACTACATAGGCGAGGAGTGTGCCTGTGTTGGGTCATTGGATTAGCCTGAGGTATGGCGCCAGGTAACGCGGCATTTCAATTATCGTTACCGAATTCTCTAGACCGTCCCCTCTTAAACAGCGTTTTATAGCTGCACTTACGATCATGCATAGGCTGTTGCGAACTATCCGGCGTCTTAGAGTGTCCGATGATATTTCTATCACTCTTACGGAATTCTCTAGACTGGTCTTTATTAAGCAGCGTTTATGGCTGCACTTATTTCGTTGTATCCTAATGAATTCTATAATAACAATCTCGTGTCTGCTTATTGAAGAAAAACATCGAATTAACAATCAATGCCGAGGCTAGCAGAAAGTCGGTCTTGGGAAATGCAAATTCTCAATCGGCAACCGAAGCCATACGTAAAAGTTGAACTACCTACGTGGATAATGGATGAGAGGAAACGAATCGAACGTAAGAAGTGCTGGGAGCCGCACAGTAGGCGTGATGACGAGTGGTATTGAACAATAAAAATATATTTTTCACTGCACTAGACGTCTGAGGAAGACGAAAACGTGGAAACACTGAACAATCCATAAAAATTTAATATATTTTCATTTTTAAATAATTTCAGACTTTTTTTATTTGCGTTTTTTATAGTGTAAAGTCTTGATAATTTGGAGAAATATCTCACACTCTCTTAGAAATGCCATCAAATCTTTTTTCTAGCTCTCGCTGTAGTTTCACATTTTGTCACAGAAACCAGATGTTGGATGACAAATCTTATTCGTTGTATTAAGTGAATCACAGAATCCTTCTTCAATGTCGTATTTTCATGCCCAACGATTTCTGTGATCTTTCTGGAACACGGATAACCTTAGCGTTTTTAATGACGGTCTGTAAAGTGCCTTAAAAACTGGTTCCAAGGCCTTCATTACAAAGTGCATCGCCTGGAAATCTAATCAGCTCCGTAAATTTTGATTTCGAGTTATTATAACGAAGCCTTCCCAACGGTTCACCGCTTCGTCGTAGCTGGAAGGTATTCCTGGGAGTCCGGCTACGATGTGCAGAAGGGGATTCATCCCTTGGCAGAGTCTCCTATAACGAGAAGGAGTCCGGCGTTTCCATCAGGAAGCGCACCTAAGCGTAAACCAATAACAGGATCCACCACAGTCCTGATATCAAATCAGTCGCATAGTGGCAAATCTCCTTTTGACCCACAAGAGTGGCAACTGCCTTTAATGGTGACGACCTAGGACCGACTTTGAACTGGCTAACGCCGGGACTCCAGGGAACCGCAATGGCTAAACCAGCAAAACTCCGAAAAAATGGACGTTATGCTGGGGTCCGTGTCAGCCAATAAGGACTGACCATCCAACTATCCAAGTAGTAAAGATATCAAACACTGTTAGTTGATGAATTCTGCTCTTACTAACACTTTTGCTATGAAAGAGCCCCATCAACAACTCATGATCACCTTCTTGTCGTACTTTTCATTTTATTCCATTTTTACGCAGCACAACACAACATTTACCTTAAAGCGCCGATCCCACCAATTCCTGCATCGAATCCGTTTCCTCGAATCCATCATTCATGAATGTTCCGAACTTTTTAAGTGTGAGTGCGGGTGCTTGTAGATTTTTTCGCCGAAAATCCGAAGCCGAAAATCTAAGGCCAGAAACTACAATTCTCGGCCTTTGAGCTTCTCTGCGAACTATGCATAATTGGCAAACGTCCAGTAAGTGTGCAATCATTGCGCTAAAAGCCCTACTTTTTATGGCGTCAAAGTTTGACTTGTCCACTCTGAGTTTTTCATAACTAAGGTTATTAGGTTGTTCGGAAATTACTGTCGTACTTGTGGTTTCACTTTTCTTGTATATATTTTAAAAATACCTTATTGCCCCATGTGTACTATACATCGCTGCAAAACTTATTTTATGCACTTTCGTATTTTATGTAACAGAAATGCAATATAAACCATACTTTTACGGACTTTAAAGCGATAATGGAGGATAAAGCTCTCCGTGTTGATCAATCCCTGAGGGATGCGCCATGCATTCGACTTCATTAAGTATCGTTGGAGGTGATTGAATGCATATCTGGCCTTTACAATGACTCGCGGTGGCCTACCGATGTATCGAGCCAGTGATGATATCCTCCCCGACAAGTCTGGTACCAATTTGTCGATCCCGGAATGATGGAAAGCTTGGTGGGCCATGGACGCAGGAATCGATTCCACATGTGTGTTGCAGGGTAGCTCTGACCACCGCGCAGCAAGCGCCTCTTTACGAATTTTACAGGTTGAAAATTGAGATCTCAGAACAGTAGATTCGACGCAGAAAAACTCAATAAGAGCATCTAAACTGTTTCGGAGCATCTGAAAAATTGGAAAGTCTAGGAAGCTTTACAAATGGATAACGTTGGAATTAAATAGGAATCAAAGAATTTTTAAGGTATCGATTGAAATTCTGTTTAACCGGAACGACCCGTATGAAGACAGTATTGTGAGGCGTGACGAGAAATGAATTCTCAATAATAACCGGCGACGACCTGTTCAGTGGCTAAATAATGATGAAGCTCTGCAGCACTGCGCAAAGCCTGAACAACATCAAAAGGAGTCCTTGCTCAGGGTTTGGTGATTTGCCTCTAGTTTAATCCATGGAAGGTTCCTGAATTCGGCTGAAACGATCACAGTCGAGAATTACACGCAGCAAATCGAGGAAAATCGCCAGATACCTCAGCCACTGCTTTCCGCATTGTTCAGCAGAAAGGTACCAATCCTACCCCACGATAACACACAGCGACACGTCATGCAACAGATGCTGCTATGGTTGGAGTTGGGCTACGAAACTCTGCCTCAATCACCAAACTTGTTAGCCCTCTCGCCTAGCGTCTACCAGTTCAAGAATTTCTACGAATTCCTGTGCAAGAAACGCTTTAGAAGTTAAGCGAAGGCGGAAACTGTCTTCAACGACTTCATCAGCTCCAGGAGACTCCAGAGTTATATATAATTGGTATAAGTTATCCTGTTTTTTAGTGGAAAAAAGTGTGTGGCTTCCGATGGTTTCAATCTCTATTAATGATGTTCTCTCCGAACCGAGATATGGCATTTTAATAATACAGGTTCGAATCCGAATTAATTTCGGGACAAACTAATATTTCTTAAACCTATCTCTCATTCTCTTTCCTCCTTCCCACTTCCTCTCTTTCTCTATACATATATCTTTTATGACCTATCATCACATCTACCGTCCGCATTCCAGAATTTCCCTCCTTTGCATCGTTTTCCTCGCACTTATCGTCCACGATGGCCTTTGAACGTTTCGCATTGTATAACATTATTATTATTATTGTTGTTATTATTATTATGGATGTTGATCCTTTATATCCTTTTATTTGCTGCTTACTTTAATTTCACGGCGAGGTGTGATGCGAAATACAACCACAAAAACGCTGAGATCCTCACAAAACTTGAACTCCGGCCAGATCGAACCATGATCACCCTTTCCAGAGGCTCGCGTATTACACACTACACCACTGAGGTCTTTGGTTATTATTATCACCATTATTTTCATTATTCTTATTACTATTGTTATTATTACTAAATAGCACTGCCCAACGTCATATTATGTATATATATATATAATGTATATATGTATATATATAAATATACATAAGCAAAATAAATGAGCAAGTATAGCCGAAAATGAGATGCCTACATTTTACTTATTTTGGCTACAATATTTCTTTTTTCTTATTCCACATTACTCGTTGTAACACCTGCTGTGCGGATCTTATCACTTCTTACACTCGATTCGTTTTCCTCGCATCCATCGGCCACAAAGGTCTTCGAACATTCCTGCTGTTGTTTCAGCTGCTGCTTGACGATTTCGCTTTTTTTTTATGAATCTCATCGAAAGATTTTCCGATTCTCCTTGCAATCGTAAAGATAGCGGAGCTAAGGCTTCCTACGTTGATTGGAGGAGTGCGTTGGTTCGAGGTCGAACCAGACACCTTACGTCATGATGGCAACATCAAACACTGCGCTATCCTACTTTCCAGTGTGCTTTGAATCTATCGTCTGCAAGCTGTTCGCTTGAGCTTTAACCTGGCTGACAGAAGATTAGACGAAATTCGCAACAATACGAAGTCGAACAAGAAAGATTTTGAAAAGTATCGAACACGTTGGACTACACCCACTCTTAAAGGATAAAAAAGGATAAAGCTCTCGGCGTTGATCAATCCCTGAGGGATGCGCCATGCATTCGACTTCATTAAGCATCATTGGAGGTGATTGAATGCATATCTGGCCTTTACCATGACTCGCGGTGGCCTGCCGATGTATTGAGCCAGTGCTGCTATCCTCCCAGACAAGTCTGGTACCAATTTGCCTACCCCGGAGGGATGGAAGGCTTGGTGGACCATGGGCGCAGGGATCGATTCCACGTGCGTGTCGCAGTGGAGCCTCTAACCACTGCTCCAAACGCACTCTTACACCCACTCTTAGAGTGCAAGAAATTCCTTTGTATAACTGCAGTCAACTTAGAAACGTCTTAAATTCAGTCGAGGCAGGAAAAGTTATGGAAGACCTGACAGCCAAAATGTTCCAACTCAATAACTAACGACTCATTGTGAGCCATACAGCACCTCGAGAACCAAAATTTGACATTCTGCTGCAACAAAGCTGTTGTGCTCGAAAGAATACGCTTCCGAAAAAGCCTTACGATACGTCGAAAATATCTGCAGATAACCCTTGGAAGCGCAATGACAAGCAGAACTAATGCTAATGGATACCGACAAAATTTGTCAGAAAGTTGGTCGATAGGGGAATCTCAAGAAACCACTGTCTATGGGAAACGGTCTCTGAAACACTATTTACGAGGAATGGAAACGATGTTTTCGAATTCGCCAGTCTTGCATATCAATGTTGGGATGCAATTTAGTCAACGATTTAGCTCCAAAATTTGCTAGTATTAAAACAGTGGATTGGAGAACTGACGAATAATCTAGTGATCCAGAGCGAGGAGCACACCGATCTCTGTCCAATCCATCAACTCACCTTTTGTTCCCTCCGAAAATCTTGTGTATCTTAGCACTGGGATTACTTGGTCCTACAGGATATCAAGCGCACAATTGGAAAGCCATATGGCAGATGATAAAACTTTTTTTTCATCGACTGTCTTAGAACAATTTGTGGTACTCTTTGTACAGCTGGATTAAGCAGATCATACGTGAGAACCTTGCACGAGACACGAAAAGGTGCAGTTTTTGCAAGCAACAGCTAAAATTACTCAATGATCAACGGATAGATGGACAGGTGTCATGCGACATACCTGCCTCAAAATTTTACTTCCTCCTTGTGGCTAAGAGTAGTTCTTGATTGCCAAATTGTGGTATGCAGCAGACGTTCACCTCAACTAAGATCTAGCCCGATATTTTCATCTGTCATTCCAACTATGAGTCAGTTAATGTAGCCTAAAGATCCCACTGATGAAAAAAGAAGCCTAAGACTCAAGCAACCACATCCTTTGTTTTGAATCCACAATTCGATACTTCTAGAGCGCTTGAAGAAATACTTCAACGCCGTTTCAGAAAGCCATTTATCCGTTCTTTATCTGTTCTAGTTGGATTTCATGCGGTCTTCAATTTCTTGTGTACGTCATTGCATCACTCTATTGGTGAATTTAATTTATGAACCATCCATGATTTTGACGGAGGTCATTCAAGGTTACACTTTGTTCGAGTGTTACACGATGGTTTGGAGGTTTTTTTTTCTTAATACACACATTACAAACGATTTTCTAGAAAGAAAACAAAGCACAGTGGTATTCTTTCTCCGATCAGCTTACACGAGGCTCACGAACAGTTTTATTCGGCTAACGTTTCGACGCCTTGGTATTCATCAGAGCAGATGACCCGAGTCGATAGTCCACTATTCTCCTTCGTCTCGATGTGGCGTCTTCTTCTTAAGCTGATGCGAGGTTACTATAGGTCTTCGTTGTCGTTGTTGTTGTTGTTGGTCGATGGCTGAGACGGCTAAATGTAGGTCTACACCAAATTGAACAAAAAGGCTACTCACCGTGGTGTTACGAGTGGGACTGGCCCACGCGCTGGTTGGTATAAAGTGAAGTAACATCGAATGACTCCATTACATGCGAGGTGTTTGGTTGCGCGCACCGTAAGCGGTCCAGAAATATTCTTGTGTTAGGTAGATGGGTTGGAATAAAATTTTAATTTTAGTAACTGGGTCAGGATAAGGTTTAGGAGCCACGTTATTCAATCCGTTGGCCTGCCTATACAACTGATGATAGGTCTAACTTTAAATGATGGTGGGTTCATTAATGTTAATATAATCAGTTGAAGTAAGCTTATGTGTTTTAATAAGCAAGTAAAGGACAGGGCAAATTGGATGTTCGTTCTTAAGCCGAGAAATAACTGAAGGCTCTAAACCAGCGGCCTTTGCAGTGTTGACCCATTCTTGAATTAATTTGCGGTATTGATATCTGTATTCCTTTTCAGAGGATGTTCAATAGAGAGAGACGTCACTGGGATACTCCTCTGTTATTCTAATATCCAACTAACTAGGAATAACTACAAATTCTCCACCTTCATCACTATTAGAAATTCTAACAGATTTTGAATTCAACAGCTCTTTAACCTGGCGCATACCACATTTTTGTTGGTGTGTGAGGTTGGCGCTTATTTTTCTTTTTTGATAGTGATTAAGTATGCGAAGACTTTCATCCGAAAATAAGCGAAATGTAGGGTCAGTATCGCTATTTGGTAGCTCTTGTTTAAAATAAGTTCGGGCGAAGACTTTCATCCGAAAATAAGCGAAATGTAGGGTCAGTATCGCTATTTGGTAGCTCTTGTTTAAAATAAGTTCGGCGAAATGGTGTTGGTGATAGTTGCCTCCTTGGTACTACTTTACCTAACCTTTCTAGCCTAACCCTGTAACGTAGCTGATCTTGAAGTTCATACAGACTACACGTGATCCTGCGTAGGACTGGTTTAGAAATGGGTTGACTAGGCCCGAAACTCGGACCCAGTTCTAACAATGAGCGCGCATTTCCCCGAAGCGTTGTGCCTCCTAGCACAGTAACTCCGGATGTTCTCTGTGCGCAGTCTATCTCAGGGGTTTTTCTTGCAACTTGACCAGCGGTGGTTCTTTTGTTTGACCATACTGAGCGGCATGATAGATATTCAAACTTTCCCCTTAACTTGCTCTTAGTATCACACCGAATCTTTTCGCATATCGACTTAGATCCAGCTACTGTTCTCTTTCAAAGATTCCTCTCTAAGTGCTGAGCACAATGGTTTTCTTTGTACACAGATTCGTTTAATAGTGAAAACACTTCGTTTTGTGTGCACCGCAATGAAATACGTAGCAGTTCTATTTCGACGCTCAGCATTTGTTGAGAGATCTCTGGTAGGCCGCACATTTCGTGCAATTCCTACGCTTTATAAAGTTGGGAATAATTCGACGTTTTAAGCAGCGGCGCAGAACGTGGGTCTTTTAACGCATTAAGACAATTTTCTGCCTTAATGACAATACATCTTACGCCATTAAGAAATGCTTAAGAAAAAGCGGTCTTGAAAATTATATAACGATTATTGACATCCCACCCAATACCCTACGCTGTCAGTTAGTTCGCAACGGTCTCTATGATCGTTTGTGCAGCTCAGAACCTTGAAAGACGGCAAACTACTATCTTACAAGAAATCAGTCACTAGCAACATACTGATTTGCATTTCTCATCAACCTATAGATATCGAACTGATAGTCTCCGTTACCGGTAAACAATTCCTCGTCATCTTCGAGATCACGAAATACAGTTGTCCCTTCTGAAATTATGAACACAGATGCCAGAACAACATAGGCGTTGCTTGCCTTCATGCTTAGTTATAAGCATGAAATACGAAGAAAAAAAGCTCTCGGCGTTGATCAATTCCTGAAGGATGTGCCATATTTTTAACTTCGTCAAGCACTGTCAGAGGTGACTGAAGGCACATTTGGCCTTTACGATGACTCGCGATGGCCCATCGATGCATCGAGCCAAATCCGCTATCCTCCCAGACAAGCCTGGCACCAATTTGCCGACCTCGGAAGGATTTGGGCGCGGGGATAGATCCCATGTGTATTTCAAGGCGCCACTAACTACTGCGTTACACGCGTCTGTTACGATGAAATACGAAGTTTCATTTATTCTAATACATAGCAGCTATTATATTTGCGGTACACATATAATTCCTTTTGGATGCCAATGGGAATTGCATGGTAATTTGGACAAATAAAATGGACAAGAAAGAAGCAAGATCTTCCTTAGCTGGTGTGAGGTGGGTATATATCTTCGTTATCGTTGTTGTTGTTGTTGGATCTATGGCTGACATTTCGACGATTTCGCCTTCCTCAGAGCCTGGACGTATTTTATAATAAAATACTTTAATTTTTCGGTGGAAAAAGGCTAAAGTATTAATGAAGATCAAACGTTTAAATAGATGGTGGGCTAAGATGTTGCGGTCAAATGTAAGTCTACACCATACTGAACAGAAAGGCTACTCGCCGTGATGTTACGAGTGGGACTGGCCCACGCGCTGTTCATATGGGGTCGCGAGCGAGACACACCCTCGGGATCAAAATATCACTTTGAAATAGGGCGCCAGGTCATGTGTGATAGTGAGGCCATCGTCTTTCCGGTTCATCTTTGGATTTTTGAAATTTATCCAAAAGGCCTCAACAGTTTTGCGCGTTGATGTTTTCGATTCTTGCGCCTAGCGCTGATCCGCACAGTCACTTCAAAATCATCGCCGTTGTCCCTTCGTGCCCTATGCGTGCCTAGAGGAGTGTTTTGACGTATTTTAACTTTCCCATGCAAATTGGATGTTCGTTTTTAAGTCGAGAAATAACTGAAGGTTCTAAACCGGCGGCCTTTGCCGTGTTGACCCATTCTTGATTTAATTTTCGGTATTGATATCTGTATTCCTTTTCAGAGGATGTTCAATAGAGAGAGACGTCACTGGGATACTCCTCTGTTATTCTAATATCCAACTAACTAGGAATAACTACAAATTCTCCACCTTCATCACTATTAGAAATTCTAACAGATTTTGAATTCAACAGCTCTTTAACCTGGCGCATACCACATTTTTGTTGGTGTGTGAGGTTGGCGCTTATTTTTCTTTTTTGATAGTGATTAAGTATGCGAAGACTTTCATCCGAAAATAAGCGAAATGTAGGGTCAGTATCGCTATTTGGTAGCTCTTGTTTAAAATAAGTTCGGCGAAATGGTGTTGGTGATAGTTGCCTCCTTGGTACTACTTTACCTAACCTTTCTAGCCTAACCCTGTAACGTAGCTGATCTTGAAGTTCATACAGACTACACGTGATCCTGCGTAGGACTGGTTTAGAAATGGATTGACTAGGCCCGAAACTCGGACCCAGTTCTAACAATGAGCGCGCATTTCCCCGAAGCGTTGTGCCTCCTAGCACAGTAACTCCGGATGTTCTCTGTGCGCAGTCTATCTCAGGGGTTTTTCTTGCAACTTGACCAGCGGTGGTTCTTTTGTTTGACCATACTGAGCGGCATGATAGATATTCAAACTTTCCCCTTAACTTGCTCTTAGTATCACACCGAATCTTTTCGCATATCGACTTAGATCCAGCTACTATTCTCTTTCAAAGATTCCTCTCTAAGTGCTGAGCACAATGGTTTTCTTTGTACACAGATTCGTTTAATAGTGAAAACACTTCGTTTTGTGTGCACCGCAATGAAATACGTAGCAGTTCTATTTCGACGCTCAGCATTTGTTGAGAGATCTCTGGTAGGCCGCACATTTCGTGCAATTCCTACGCTTTATAAAGTTGGGAATAATTCGACGTTTTAAGCAGCGGCGCAGAACGTGGGTCTTTTAACGCATTAAGACAATTTTCTGCCTTAATGACAATACATCTTACGCCATTAAGAAATGCTTAAGAAAAAGCGGTCTTGAAAATTATATAACGATTATTGATATCCCACCCAATACCCTACGCTGTCAGTTAGTTCGCAACGGTCTCTATGATCGTTTGTGCAGCTCAGAATACTGTATGATCTGTCCTAACGGTAGAGACGGGGATTGCATGAGTTCAGGTATAATATACTTGATCTCATGTAACGCATGCGGTGAGGAATACATTGGGGAAACGGGTAGACCACTTTGTGTCTGCATAAAAGAGCACCAAGATGGGAAAGTTAAAATACGTCAAACACTCCTTTGGGCCCGCATAGGGTACAAAAGCACAACGGTAATGATTTTGAAGTGACTGTGCGGATCAGAGCTAGGCGCAAGAATCGAAAACATCAACGCGCAAAACTGTTGAGGTCTTTTGGATAAATTTCAAAAATCCACAGATGAACCGGAAAGATGGATGTCTCACTGTCACACTTGACCTGGCGCCCTATTTTAAAATGATATTTTGATCCCGAGGGTGTGTCTCGCTCGCGACCCCATATGAACAGCGCGTGGGCCAGTCCCACTCGTAACACCACGGTGAGTAGCCTTTTTGTTCAATGTGGTGTAGACCTACATTTAACCGTAGCATCTTAACCCACCATCTATTTAAACATTTGATCTTCATTAATACTTTAGCCCTTTTTCCATCGGAAAATTAAAGTATTCTAATATAAAATACGTCCAGGCCCTGAAGAAGGCGAAATCACCGAAACCTCAGCCATCGACCAACAACAACAACAACGACAACGAAGACCTATAGTAACCTCTCATCAGCTAAAGAAGATCAGTTTATAAGGTCATAAATAACTATATTGGTTATATTCTTTTTCACTTTTATTTTTTTCTCTTCTATGGACCCTCTGAATAATAAAACTATGCTCTACCAAATCATGTTGAGTATCACTCTACTTACGTTTGAAATTAGCTCTCTATTCTTCAATAGTGTTAACTAAGTTATTCGAATTATTTTCCTTATTTTTGCAAAACTTTCGTTATAAGTTGTGTGTGGCGTTATGTTTCTCAAATAGCCTTCAAGGGAATAGCAAACTTTCCACAAGATCCATTCTTTTCACTGTCGCCTAGGAAGAGTCCAAGACAGAATGCTGTAGACATCTCTCCAATCCAGCCAATCCACAAAGCCTAGCAACTGCATAAGACGTGACCACATGTGACCTTCAGCGCACTGTTATCTCGAGTTCCTAGGGAAGATTAATCTCGATCCAGAACTCAGTACGTCAATGATGAAGGGGATTGCATATCTACAAATTGCAGCCGACTCGACAACGTTCGTGGATGACAGTCGCAGGAAAAAGAAACAAATGGAAGAAGTGCTGCTGAGAGGTGCAAGATATGTGACGATGGTTCATCTAGTTGTCTAACTCTACGTGGATAATTGGAGAACGTACCTTTTCGATTGTGTAGAGGCCAGTATAACCTCTGCTTGAAGGGTTCCTTTGATAGGCCTGCATGAACGCTTAAGTTTAATGCCTAACGTACACCTGTTTGCCAGAACGGATAGTTGCTAACCCATGTTTCCTACTATATTTGCTTTTAGCATGAAGACACAAATTTTCTAACAACAGCCTCCTATTGCATATCTTTTTTCGAGATCAAAGATTATTATATTTGCTTCTCCTCCGTAATCATCAAGGGTGATATCCAACATAGCAATTATCGACAAGCATCGTTCCAGTCCTTTGAATGGAAGCACTATCAAAAAGCTAAAGCGTACTATTTATTACCAAATCGCACGATGTCCATGGGATAAATAGATGATAAAGCTTCCGGCGTTGATCAATCCCTGAGTGATGTGCCACGCATTCGACTTCAGTAAGCATCGTTTGGGGGTGATCGAATGCATATCTGGTCTTTACAATGACTCTCGGTGGCCTACCGATGTATCGAGCCATTGCTGCTATCCTCCCAGACAAGTCTGTTACCAATTTGCCAACAATGGAGGCATGGAAAGCTTGGTGAGCCACGGTTTGCGGGGATCGATCTTCTGTGTGTTGCAGGGCACTTCCGACCGCTGCGCCGCACGCACTCTTCTCTAATAATGAAGTAGAAGAAAAGTTGAAAACTTTATGCATTTATAGAACAGACTTTACTCCATCGCCATAAGCGTAACGGTGTTAATCAAATATCGTTCCAACTTTAAATTCGTTCAGAATTCACATCCCTGAAAAATCGGGAAAGAAGATTGAATATCGAATATTGAGATCGTGCCCTTCTGGACGAAATTCCACTTTTTCAATTGCCCTCTATCAATTCCTTAGTTGGAAATGAAAGCTTTGACGCCAAAAATTTTAAAAAATAGGGCTCATTGGTTTTAAAAAGCGAAAATTTCATGTATAACAAGAGAAATTGCGGGTAAAGGCCTTCATATTTTTTACATTGAATTGTGAAGTCCACAATCAATATGTATTCTCCCTTTCATAGGGTTACACGAGTTTGATAAGTATGTTTATTTCGGCTAACGCTTCGACGTCTTCGCCTTCATCAGAGCCGATGACCCGTGTCGGTGGTCCATAGTTGTTCGTTATCCCGCTTTGGCGCCTTCGTTGCCGTACTGAGAGGGGATCTTCTTCAGTGAACACTGCACTAATGAGGCAAGCACACTCAGAAGTTGTTGCTGATACGACTATCCGCTGATAATAGCTTGTTTTTCAACGGATAATCCTGTAGTAGTCGGCATTATGTTAGCTGGGACAAAGCGAACAACAAAACAACTTTCAAACCGGCTGTCATTTAACCTCAGTCGTCATCCAATCATCATGTATTCTAATGAAGTCCACATTGTGCAGAAATGTGGCGGATTGAAGCAATGCCACCGCAGAATTGTCCTTGCATTATGCGCATGGAAATCGATTCAAAACTGAATTGTGAAGTCCACAATCAATGTGTATTCTTCCTTTCATAGGGTTACACGAGTTTGATAAGTATGTTTATTTCGGCTAACGCTTCGACGTCTTCGCCTTCATCAGAGCCGGTAACCCGTGTCGGTCATCCATAGTTGTTCGTTATCCCGCTTTGGCGCCTTCGTTGCCGTACTGAGAGGGGATCTTCTTCAGTGAACACCGCACTAATGAGGCAAGCACACTCAGAAGTTGTTGCTGATACGACTATCCGCTGATAATAGCTTGTTTTTCAACGGATAATCCATCCTGTAGTAGTCGGCATTATGTTAGCTGGGACAAAGCGAACAACAAAACAACTTTCAAACCGGCTGTCATTTAACCTCAGTCGTCATCCAATCATCATGTATTCTAATGAAGTCCACATTGTGCAGAAATGTGGCGGATTGAAGCAATGCCACCGCAGAATTGTCCTTGCATTATGCGCATGGAAATCGATTCAAAAATGCAAGTGTGTTGAAAGAAATAATTTCTGGCGAGGTGGAAAAGCTCTATGAAAGCCGACTGTTTTTTTAAGCGTAGAATCGATAGCATAAGATTCATCTAATTTCAGATTCTCGCTCATTTTGAACGATTTAGGGGCTTGCGATGGTCTTTCCTTTCCCATCAATATAAACTTTATTGGCGTCTTATTCTAGTATTCACAGTTTTATTCCCTAAACAAATTATTGGAAATGAACGCATTCGCTAATCTTCGCGTATCAAAACTTTTCCTCTCAATTTTTTTCGAAACTTAAAGTAAATAAGTCTTTTTACTTCTGTT